>PPNK03000017.1:0-197840 GCA_003708145.3 Phaffomyces orbus
ACATCCAGACACCACATCCAGACACCACATCCAGACACCACATCCAGACACCACATCCAGACACCACATCCAGACACCACATCCAGACACCACATCCAGACACCACATTCCATCCATCTTTTTGAAATATAGATCTATCTCTTCATATTGTGAAACAAATATTTTTAGGATGAAGGAAATTATTCCTGAATGTATATACAACTCCGTAACTCCGTTCACAATGTAATATGTAAAGTGTACAACCTTTCATTATTCATTATCCTAAGTTTACCTTCCAGAGATAACATGAAATTACTAGGATAAGAAACGTGTTACGTTATGATTAAAACTACATAGTGTTGCCTGCACCATTGAAAACAAATTGCTAGACAATCCATTCGAACATGGTCATCAAAATCTTGAACAGAACAGATAATTGCCTATGTTAAGATCAATAGAGAGCTTTGAGATAGTATCATCTATCCAATATGCTTTTATGAAACTGGCTATTCCATAAGTTAATAAAACTCCAGATACTAATGGGAGACATGAAGTTCAAGATATATAGATGTTCTGTATCATATTCAATACCCAAAGAACCACTAAAGCGAATAGTAAATAAAGTATGGCTATTGGCTAAACTCCTTTAAAATTGACTGGTGTACAAAACAACTATTAAAATTCGTATTCCCTTAATACGGTATCGAGTTTATCTTTTGAATCTTTTTTTTGGGGTTTCCTACACACCTCAATATCAGTCAATTCCATCTGACTATATACTTTAGCTGCTTGTGTGCATGCGTTTTTTATTTTCCTTCTTAGTGCTGTTGAATTTTGAGATTGAATATAATAGTTCTCAACCATGTGTTTGGTTTGTCCTCTATATCTTACAACTTCTAATTAAATCAGTTGATTGGAATGCTTTGAAATTATCAACAAACTTCTGGCAAGGATTGTTTTATTATCTTTCTTAAGATAATTTCAAAAGTTTGGTCAAATTTTAGTTTTCATAATACTCTAGCTTCTTTTAGTATGAAATCTAGTCCAATTAATTGAATCCGCCATATCCATAACTCAGTTACTCTAGAATGGTAGGTTTAGAAATTTAGGAATGGTGGCATGGGCTGCAATTGTAATTTGTGAGTGAAGGTGGGAATTCTTTATTCTTTTTTGGAAAGCTTAAATAATTGTAGGTTCACCGTTCTATCAGAAAATTTATAAATATTGATTGACTGATTTCACTTTATAGTCTAAGAGAGTCGTGTGAATAATTTTTTAATTCAATTAACGATTGAAACCTCTTTTGTTCGAATGTTTACATTTCCTTATGAACAAATTTTCCTGATTTGGTAGTTTACTTGATAGAATGTGTTGAACATTTCCAGAACGTTGGTACTACGATTAATGTTGATGGTTAATAAGAGGTTGTTTCTTTTTCCTTCAAACTAACTAGAGAATATACATGTGCATGTATACGATTTGTGAAATGATGTACAGAATCTTTTTAACTAAAACTTTTCTTTAAGAAACAGGCACAAAAACCCATAAAAACTTTTGTTTTATCCCATTGACACTAAAAGATTAGACTAGCAAATAAATAAAGAGTAAACTAGATAGTTTGGACCAGCCATATCATCATGTTTTTCTAATATTCTCATTTGTAGAAGTTCCTAACGGAAACTCAAAAAAAGACATATTAGCAGTTAGGACACCAAAATTATCCATAACCCCAGTGTTTTCTCCAACTTCAGTTTTAAGATAACCACCAGTAAAAACAACTTTTGAGTTACTTCCAACAATAGACGAACCAATACAAGACATAGCAGAACTATTACCTTCATTTTCTTTCAATAGTTGAAAATCATGATAACATTTTAGTAAGATCCAAGTTTGACTAACCAAGTTTAAACAAAATAGTCTACTGTAAAGTGTCTTTTCAGTGTTTTCGGACATTTTATAACCTAACGGCGATATGTCTTGAGCTTCAAAAGGCTCATCAAATTCTTTGTTATAAGCAGAAGGTACAGCACCTAAGAACAGTATAATATATTTATCAAGAATCATTGAATGATGACAGACATTTTTAACTTGACATTCAAATAACTCATCTTTGAAAGAAATCTTTTCGTCTCCAGTTTCTTCATATTTTAAACAATAAGTGGTTACTTCTGTCCAGACTTCACCGTCTAAATCAAACCACCAAACATCACCAAGAATATCGTTATTGGAAGTCCCGCCGTGAACAATTAACTTTTTATTAAGCTTTTTATTCTCACGAATATTTAAAGAATTAGAAGAGTCAGGGGAAGAAGGTCTAGCAATCCCAACTTTATGAGTATTTTGATAAGTAGCTTCAGGTTGATTTTCGCCAAAAGTATATTCAGAGTCTAAAAACTCACAAATATGAAAAGCTCTCGATCTTGGGAAAACAGTTTCAGTTTCTAAATTGTTATTAATTGGAGTTGCTAATAAGGTTTCGCCAAATTCTAAATAATTATGTTTTCCTTTATAAGTTGTTGAAATTTCAACTTTCCACAAATCAGCAATTGTTTCAAATTCTCCTCCTTCTTTTTGTTTAAACCCACCCATAATAAAAATAGTTGCAGGAATTGTTTCATCTGTATCATTAAGACACTTATGAATATTCAAAGAAGTACTTGTATGACCAAATCTAGGAACAGTAACAGGGGATTTTGTTAAGATTGTTGGATGTGCAATCAATTCAAATTTTTTGAATTTCAAAGTAACAGTATCTAAAATATAACCAGAATTATTCAGCAAAATATCCCTATCTATAATGAATTTATCATCATGAGTTTTAGTAATTTTATCAACAAATTGAAACCCACCATAATAGAAAATGTGTCTTTTTGTAATTTCAGATGAGGACACACAAAACAAAGGAGGTGGAATATCACCTGCAACTTCAACTTTGGAGACAAGACTTGAATCAGTACTGATTGTATAAAGGTTTGAATTTGGAATTAGAGCAGGATGATGAATAATATCATTGTCGATTGGAAATGGTAGTTTTTTGGCATTGATGATAATATTATCAGTATTTATAAATTGAGAATTTGCTTCTCTTGAAAACTTTTGACCTCCACCTAATATATAGACAAATCCATTTAAGGACACTGAAGTATGATGTACAAGGGCAGGAATGGGATTTCGACCAATAGTTTTTGGTGTATGAACATAGTTGATAAAACCATCATAAGATCTTTCTTCTTGAATCGTAGTTGCATCTCTTGCTTTACTGTTGGGAAAAAGTTGATTGTTGAGTAAATGAGGAGTCCATATTTTATGGGCATCAGAGTATTCATCAACGTTAGTAATGTTTAGGTGCGTTTCCTGTGTTCTGTACTCATGAGCGTCATCAAATGCTGGTGATAGAATACCTTCTTGTTGATTATATTTATCTTGATAGTAATGATAAAGTTGCTTCTCTAGCTGTTCAACAGTTGGTGATAAGTGACCTGCGGATTCATACTGCACAAGATCTATCAACGTTTTTGTAGTTGACATTTTATTATAATAGTGGAAGTGTGGAACCTGACATTCTGTTTTTGAATGGAGACTTTTTTTTGCTTTTTTTGTAAGGAAAGATTTAACAGTTTACATATTATTAAGAGTTAAATGTGTACTAAGACACTGAAAATGAAATGTGAGTGAAATGATAAGAATAATAATAAATAATAAGAATAAATAATAAGTAATAAATAATAAATAATAAATAGTAAATAACTAGATAGATCGTTTCAGATACTCACTTTCTATACCACAATCTGGTAATTCTAGAAGAGTTCATCTTCTTCTGCAATCTGAAAACTCCATACATCAATGCTTCAGCCGTTGGGGGGCATCCTGGAACGTATACATCAACAGGAACAATTCTATCACACCCTCTAACAACAGAATATGAATAGTGATAATACCCTCCACCATTGGCACAAGAACCCATGGAAATCACCCACTTGGGATCAGCCATTTGATCATAAACTTGTCTTAACGCAGGTGCCATCTTATTAGTTAAAGTTCCAGCAACAATCATTATGTCTGATTGTCTAGGGGATGCTCTAAAGATGATACCTAAACGATCTTGATCATATCTTGGAGTGGAAACGTGCATCATTTCCACAGCACAGCATGCTAGACCAAAAGTAACAGGCCAAAATGATGATTTTCTAGCCCAGTTAACAATGTTATCTAACGTTGTAGTGACATATTCTAAGGAATTAGCTGGTTTTGTATCAACACTTCCTAATGGTAAGGAAGTCGCCAGCTTCTGAGGAGTAACATCCCGTTGAGTCACAATCCCTCTTCTTAGCAAAGGAGATAAGTTTTTGATCTTAGTTTTTAACATCCTGTTAGAATCGAATCGATTGTTGTAGTTAAAGTTTTTAAGAAAATTAATGATCCTTTTTTTCTTATTCCATTTTCATGGAGTAAAAATTTCATTACACGATAAGAAATGACAGATTTGGTAGAATTACTTTAAATATTATACAGAGGAAAAGATCCTTTAAAGAAATGATTAATGATTAGGAACTAACACTGGCACTGCGATTCATCTTGATTGTTATCTATAGCGATATCAATTTCTATTATTTTATTTTGGTTAGTATTATCATAAGTAATTATATTTTTTTTTACCTGAAATATTAACACTTACTTTCTGGTTTATCCTCTTTCGTTTCTTCAAAATCTGGTAAAGTCTTAGCTATTTTCTTGAATAGATTCTTAACATTATAGCCCAGTTTAGTACTTGTTTCTATAAATATTTGGCAACCTAATTCTTTTGATCTTTTTTCACCATCTTCAATGGAAACTTGTCTTTGATCAACTAAATCATTTTTATTACCAACTAAACAGATAACAACGTTTTCACCTCTTTCGCTTTTAACATCTTCAATCCATTTATTAACTAAATCAAAAGACTTCTTGGAAGTGATATCGTAAACCACTACTGCAACATGAGAATCTCTTATATAGGAAGGGATCAATGATCTGAATCTTTCTTGACCAGCAGTATCCCACAATTGTAGTCTGATGGTCTTATCATCTAAGTACATGGTTTTGGAAAGGAAATCAATACCAATAGTTGCCTGTTGTTTCTGTTAGAATTATGATAAATCAACTAACTCCAGTTTTACTTACAGCATAATTATCATCAAAAGTATCATACATGAATCTTGTTATTAAGGAAGTCTTACCAACACTTTGTTCACCTAAGAACACAATCTTATATTTTGACAAATTGGTACTAGCTTTGCTCATTATTGTAATTCAATTACTGAACTTGTGTAATTAGTAGCTGTTGTCGCTAATTTTTTTTTGTTTTTTTAATATCTTTTTGCCATTTGTATACAGAAGTAAACTACATGCAGATATCATTAAAATTTTTAGTGAAAGCGTACATTCATCTTGATTGTACGACTATACGAGATTAACAGTATGATAGAAAAAGAACCATGATTTCAACAAAAAAAAATTGAGCACTATAAGCTATACTAATTATTATTATTATTATTAGGGTATCATTAAGTATTAGTTAGTAGCTTGCTAGTAAACATCTCTCATTTGGTAGGCTGTGGAGCAGGAACAATAGCTGGAGGTGAAACAATTTCGGATCCATAAGCTGGTTGATCTTCAACTACTAAAGTTTGATGATCTTCAACAGTGTCAGGATTGTCTTCAACTTGTTTCTCAACATCAGGATCAGGGATTGATTCTTCAAGGTCACGGTTAGTAACAGGTGTATCCAATAAACCTAATAGAGTTTTATTTGAATAGTAACCTGAAGTTTCAGCAGTTTGCCATAATTTATTTGGATCAACTGCAATAATTGGGCGAGCAACTTCAATACCAACAATAACTGAGGAAATTGCAAATAAAAGGAAAAGAAATAACCCCATTGCAATGGCAGCCTTTGAAGCATGACAAATGCTTTTGTTGAATGAATAAGAACCAAAATAATAACCAACGTAAACATAATTACAATTAACACCACCAAGATCAGCCGCCCAAACGATAAATCCAATGAACCAGAAAAGCGCCAATGCTGATTCAAAGATCAAGACGACACCTGGGATAATGACACCAGGTCTCAGGAAAACCAATAAAGATCCAACGAGGAAATACAGTAAATTAAAGACAACAACAAACATCAAAAAACCAGCAGAACCACCATTATAATATTGATCCAAAACAGCAGCTACTATACCTAGATTGATAATAAGAAAGATCAGTTGAAATAATCTGATTCCCCAACTGACTTTGATATTTGTGTACTGTTTAGTATTCATGGGCATATTATTATAATTGTTTTTGAAAAGAGATTGAACTAATCAATCAATAAAGGATGAGAAATTACTGAAGACATTTTTTTTCTTTGTTTTGAGATGATTTAATTCTGTTTAAATAGTTTTCTGGAGTTAAAGGCTTAGCTGTTGGGGATCAAATTATAAATCCAGGAATGAATTGTAGATCTGTAAAAAAATTCTGAGAATGATGTAACTTCAAAATTCCAAATTCAATCTAAACACATGAATTAAATGAGCTACGGCTATAGTGAAAAAAAGATAATTACAGACTAATCAATGATGCGAAAGATTAGTTAATGCTATATATGTTATAAACATTAGCTGTGAGTCTGTGACCCTTAAGGACTATGATTAGATTTTAGAGTAAAGTATATATAAATGTAATTATTATAGTTAAAAAGTTATCATTCAATTTATAGTTGCTATATGAGATTATACATCTCTATATGTATAGTAAAATTTTAGAATACATGAGGTTGAAACTTGATACACGTTACAAGTTACAACAAATAAATTCAATACGAACAAATTATCCAATACCCTTCTTGAGATACTCGAAAGCTGAAAGCTCCATTTGATATACAAATATACTACGTGCTAAAAAAATTGTTTAATGAATTTTTCTATATATCTATGTATATCAATGCAGGAGTCAGGTTTCAGTTGCCTGAAACAATCAGGCCTCAGTACAGTTATGCATATAACACGCAGCACAGAGCACACCCTTACTCGAAATCAAGTAAAAATAGCATGAAACACATGTCTATATATATATATAGGTATACGCTACTAATGAAGGAATCAGATTCATCATTCAACTATATAATTCTATTATCTGATCGGTGTTCAGTGTTCAGGGTTCACTGTTCAATTAAACTAAAGCTACATTTATATAATTCATGTAACCATTGTCTATATAATGCAGTCGTACTACATAGTATTATAAACTGTATAAATTTTAAAGTGATCGCGTTGATCACATCAATATTTTCGATTCGATTTAGATTTAGCTAATTGGTATCATCAAGAAATTTAAACAACCACTATTCGATCTTTAGATCTAATCTATCGATGGATAATAAATTTCACATTATTCTAAATACATGATTGTTGAGTCAGCTAACAGCTAACTGATAACGATAACAAAGCACTCGAACAGGCCTGACTGGTAAGACTTAATCAATGCTGTTAGATTCGTTTGTATAATTAACACACAAACTTGATATAAAAGTTAATTAAGCTAAATATAGGGTGACAAAGATTCAAGAAGAACATATTAATCAGAAATAATGAAAGAAAAAGTTTTTGGTTATAGATTTTTCAAATAAATGTTCGAGAACTTAGAAGTTGAACAGGATGCCTGCCACCTGGTAAAGAATATTGGAATGTTTCAATGGTGGCTTACCATATTTCTATCATTTATTTCCATTATGTATAATGTGGTATTAACAGCTTTACAAATTATATATACAATACAAGCTAACTATCAATAAGATAATTGCCTATATCAATTTATAAACTTGCTATAGATCGATATCGAGATTCGATATATCATTAAAGTTGGAATTTGGGAGGTTAATTATAAACTTTAGACTTTCAATTCCTAATTTTATTGGGACTCAGGACTATGAAAAAGACAAGTCTGAAATTTGAATCACCTAAGTCCTGGCTCCTGAGTCTAGGACTAATTATTTTCAATTCCGGTCCGGGATAAAGCTCAATTTGGATTGAAAATGACTTAAAAGGGTTATTATCGCGAAAGATTATGTTCCAATTAAAATTAAAAGTAATCATCTGTCGGCTACTTAGGAAAATGAGAACGTTGTTTTTCCTTACTTAAAAAAAAACCAAAAAAAAAAAAAGAGATAAACTATTTAAATCTTTATACTTAATTCAACCAGTTGATAATGAAATTCACTACCTTAGTCGCTGTTGGTGCATTAACTGTTGCCTCAGCTAACGCTCAAGAACAAGAAATTGTGGGTGATGCTACAGTTACCACTAATACCCATACTTATGGTAAATTTAACAAAACTCAAAGAAGTGAAACTACTACAACTACTGGTACTAAATCATATGGTAGATTCAATAAAACTTCCAATACTGATGCCACTACTACTACTGGTACTAGTTCATATGGTAGATTCAACAAAACTCAAAGAAGTGAAACTACTACAACTACCGGTACTAAATCATATGGTAGATTTAATAAAACTTCCAATACTGATGCCACAACTACTACTGGTACTAGCTCATATGGTAGATTCAACAAAACTCAAAGAAGTGAAGCTACTACAACTACTGGTACCCATACTTATGGTAGATTTAACAAAACGAACAACAAAGCCGCTTCTTCAAATGGTGCCAATGTTTACTCTGTTGGTATGGGGTCCGTTTTAATTGCTGGTTTATCTTTATTATTATAGATTATTGTCATCTGTGTATCCATTGACAGTTCTTGTTCATTTTACCTTTGTTATCAGTTGAGTGTGTCTTTTTTTAATTTCTTTAATACAATACTGTTATATTTTTTTTTATAAAATAATTGAATGATAGAGTTATTACTATTTTATACATAAAAGAACTATAGTTTTATTTATTGTTTAAATAAATCGTCATTATCGAGGTCCTTCGAACCTAAATTCGAAGATAGTTTAATTCTCGATTCTCCAATTCTATCAAATATTGATATTTCACTATCTTTTTCATTTTCAACTTCTTCATCTTTCATAACAACTTTAGTTGGAAATAAATCTTCATCTTCATTATTTTTCTTTCTTCTTGAAATTAATTCTCTTTCCCGGTAATTAGTTTTATCATTTGGTCTTTCTCTTGATCTTTCATCTCTTGGATTAAATAAATAATATCTCGAATATAATGCAGCATTTTTTACCTTTTTATCTTCTGCATTACTAATTCTTGAAGTAAATGCAATATCTTTCTTATTTTCTTTGATTGGATGTATTAATCTTTCTATTTTTTTATCAGGAATCTCTTCACCTCTTGTTATTTTACTTAAAGTTGAATTAGCATCTTCGTCATTTTCGAAAACTATATTAACTATAAGGGTATTAGTACCCACTCAAAACGCATCTTTTTGTAACAATACTTACCACTAGAGTCATTAATCCACTCAATCTTGAATTCACTTTCAGAGTATTTTTTGATGTATTCCTTAACATCATCTGTTGATAAATCATCAACACCATGAATCCAAAGAGAATTTGGTCTTATTATTAATTCAGTAGACTATTATGTCTGAAAGTTAGTAAAACTCTCTGATAATTTGAAACATAGACAATACCTACATCAATATCCATATTAGCTTCACTCATTGTTATAATCGTATAATTTGTTGTTTATGGACAGATCGACGTATAATTTTGATCTTAACCGAATGAGTGTTTTTTTTTCTAATTAAGATTCAACAGTAAGGATTCATGAGGAAGGCCTAATAGTAGAATAGAGGAAAATAAAGTAATTTCGGAATAAACGATAACAAAATGTTGATAATACATGGCTAACTAAAAATAAATAGATAATAAATAAAAATAGATAAATAATAAATAATAAATAAATCAATAAGAAAACTTATTTCCCAAAATATCTCCCATTATCAATTCCAGAATTATGCTCTGCAATTCCCCAAATTCTATCCATTTTAATACCACCAATATCATCTTTAACATAAAATAAGCCATCTTTTGTTTTCCAGGTGGATTTTATAATAGATTTGTCCACAATTTCAAGATCTTTTACTTTAATCAAAGTGTTATAATATTTTCTTCCCGTGATTGATAATTTTTCAGCTACCAATGTTTCATCATTTGTTAGATTTGTTAATGTTTGCTCCTTATCAGAATCATATAATCTCCATATTCTCGAAACATGATGTTGGGTAAATAAATGAGCTAAAGGAAATGGAATTACAGATAACACTGAAACTAAGTGAACCAGAGACTCCGAGAATAATGATGGAGTGTAAAGCATCAAATGAGAGGCATAAATACCTATAACACCAAAACCAAAGCAAGTTTTCTTTAGTAACGAAACAAATTTATGAGTTGGAGATATGTATAGTGGACTGTAACTAATTCTGTACTGTGGATCCAGAGGAGTGTAACCTGGAGTGAAAGGCTTGCTGATCTTGACAGCCCCCTGACGCCTGAGTGAAGAGGAATGGAGTCCTCTAGTGAACATTGTGGGACAACTACACAAATGAAGAGTAACCAGAGAAGCATCTCTAAAAATGTGGGTTAAATCTGATCTATTTTGGTCACCCGCCCTGAATCTTTCTGGTGGATAAGGAAACTTTCCATATTGGGATATTTATTGGCTTTTGTTTGTTTTTTTTACTTTTTTGAACGCAGAAAAATAAAAAAAAAAATTTGGCTGAAATACTTTTTGGAAAACAAATAGATTTTCATTTCAAATAGATTCATTAGAAATGGATTCAGAATCAACAAACAAGTACGTTCCAGATCATCGTCGTACCAATTTTAAGAATAAAGGTAGATTCAACGCTGATGAATTGCGTCGTCGTCGTGAAAATCAGACTGTTGAGCTAAGAAAGGCCAAAAGAGATGAGACTCTAGCTAAAAGAAGAAATTTCAATAGTACTGCCCCTGATTCTGATGATGAAGAAGAAGCTAAAAAAGATGACGAAACTACTTTTTTACGTGAATTACAGGAAGAATTACCAAGAATGATGGAAAACCTTCACTCAAATGATTTTGAGTCTCAATTGCAAGCAACTATCAAATTTAGACAAATTTTATCAAGAGAAAAAAATCCTCCAATTGATCTAGTTATTAATTCTGGTGCTGTCCCAACTTTAGTCAGCTTTATGAACCACCCAAATGAATCGTTACAGTTAGAAGCTGCTTGGGCCTTAACAAACATTGCCTCCGGTACTTCAGAACAAACTGAATTCGTCATTCAAGCTGGTGCCGTTCCATCGTTTGTTAAACTATTGTATTCGTCCTCTTTGGATGTCAGAGAACAGGCCATTTGGGCTTTAGGTAACGTTGCTGGTGATTCTTCAAAATATAGAGATTTTGTTTTACAATGTGATGCAATGACACCAGTTTTATCTTTATTTGATACCTCAAAAATGACATTAGTTAGAACTGCAACTTGGGCATTATCTAACTTATGTAGAGGTAAAAATCCTCAACCTGATTGGAATATTGTCAGTCAAGCTTTGCCAACTTTAGCAAAATTGATTTATTCTGTTGATGTCGAAACTTTAGTTGATGCTTGTTGGGCAATTTCATATTTGTCTGATGGTCCTCATCAAGCCATTCAAGCTGTTGTTGATAATAGAATTCCAAAAAGATTGGTGGAACTATTAGGTCATAGTTCAACTCTAGTTCAAACTCCTGCACTAAGAGCTATTGGTAACATCGTCACAGGTAATGATTTACAAACCCAGATCGTTATTAATTCAGGTCTCTTACCAGCTTTATTACCTCTATTATCATCTCCAAAAGATTCAATAAAAAAAGAAGCTTCTTGGACCATTTCAAATATTACTGCTGGTAATCCAGAACAAATACAAGCTGTTATCGAAGCTAATTTGATTCCACCTGTTATTAGATTACTAGAAAATGGTGATTACAAAACAAAAAAAGAAGCTTGTTGGGCCATTTCAAATGCATCTTCTGGTGGTTTAACAAGACCTGATATTATCAGATATTTAGTCAGTCAAGGTTGTATCAAACCATTATGTGATTTATTAGCCGTTGCTGATAACAAGATTATTGAAGTCACGTTAGATGCTTTAGAAAATATTTTAAAAATGGGAGAATTAGATAAGGAAGCCAGAGGTTTACCAGAAAATGAAAATGCAATCTTTATTGAAGAATGTGGTGGTATGGAAAAAATCTTTGAATGTCAAAATAATGAAAATTCAAGAATCTATGAAAAAGCTTTTTCAATTGTTGATAAATATTTTGCTCCTGAAGATGAATTAGATGAAACTGATATTAGTCCAGAACAAGATGGAAATCAATTCGCTTTTAACACAGGTAACCAAACTAGTTTTTCATTTTAGACAAGAAATTGAAACCGGAATTTAATATCCTTCTACTTGGCACACAGTTTATACTTTGAACTTGTGTGTGTTTTTTAACTCAAAAGTTCAACATATTTTGAAAAAAGAAAAAAACATTCCTTTGATATATATTTGCATTTTACCTCTTTTTAATATTTTTGGGTCACACACAGTTTTTAGCTTTTTTATGGTGATATGAATCTTTGAGTTTTCATTCACTGTTACTTTTATTATTATATTTATAGTTGAATATTGGAAGGGAAATTTTTATTTTTTTAATGTGTTTACTTTTGTTTTAATTTTAGTTGATCTTTTTATTTCTTTTATACCATAGTTCTTTACATTAGTGTGTTTTTTGAATTATTTGATTTTCTTTTGTCATTTCATCTATAAATTTTTATTGCTTTATTATCATTGCGTTTTGTTTTGTTCTCTGTTTCATTAGTTTCATCATGAGTTCCATGAATTATATATCATAAAAAGAAGTGAAGTTCACAAGCTAAAAATGTACACACAAATTGTTCTCTTTTATCTCAAAAAATGATTTTTACGAAAAAAAAAAGGTAAACAAATAAACTAACTAAACAAAATTACAATATTGAATTGATTGCGAGTTATGAAGATTGAGCAGATATATAGACTAATATAATGAATAGAATCTCGGAAAATGATTCTATATTAGTTAGTTCAAACCATAGAGAAAGAATCCAACAATTACATCAAAAATTACGTTACAATGAAGTTTCTGACAATCAAATACTTATGAAGAAGGAAACATCAAAAATAACTCCCAAGGACGTCAAAAAGTACTTAGGAGAACCATTACCACTACCTTATCTAATAAAACCTCGATCATCACCTCTTACATCAACATTACCATCATCCGAAGTCACAGTGCCCAAACAGAGAAGACCTTTATCTAAATACCATTATGAAAAAGTAAAAGATAGTTTTACAAAAGAAACTGACTTAAAACTAAAAGAATCTCTGAAAAGATTGAAAAGTCAACCTTTGATGGTGGATCAATGTGTACAAACGGAGGACTTTTTAAATAGAAATGATGATTTGATAGTATTAGACAATCAAGATCAAATAAAGAATTTGATTAAAACCTTCCAGAATGATATTAATGACCAAGACAATTGTAATATAGTTAAAGACACTCCCAAACCAAAATTACTTCCACTTTTTTCATTTCTTGTTTTATGTGGTTTCTATTTAATGTTTTTATATCTTTGTGTATACTTACTTATAAAGATTTAATTCTTTAATTTTAATGAAAAATGTTCTCTAATATATTCATTATAGATTCTATATACATTCATTATCTTAATTTCATTCATCATAATCATTAGTTGGAGGTCTTCCATTCTCACTTCTCATGTATAAATCGACTGTTTAAAAAAAAGGTTAATAACATTAAACAATGATAAAAGGTTGTAAATATACTTACTCGCAGTACTGAAGGCAGCAAAACCCGCACATCCAACGAGTGCAGCTTGTGGTCCTGATTTGAAGGCTAAACCACCACCAGTGATACAACCAGCAGCAACACCGTTATAGATATCGTTTTTTGCACGAACTGATTCAACACCACATTCTACACCAGCATAAATCATACCAATGTAACCAAAATTTTTCGCACTTGACCAAGCTCTTGTACCCATATCAGTGAATTGTAATTTAACTTGTTGTTTAAATGGTAAATCTGAGATATGAGTTATACCACCACCAATTGGTGCATCATAAGCCATCTAAAAAAAAAGGTTAATATGTGTAATTGGGTGAAAGAACATTTGAGTTGATGAAAACTTACAGAAGCCATGAAAAGACCAAAGACCCCACCTAAGGCAAAACCTGTAACACCTGAGATAGCAGATTTACCTGGACATGATGACATGAATTCTATCATTTGCTTTGCCCCTTCTTCTGCTTGTTCTTCTTGGGTCATTTCAGATATAGGTTTCTTTTCACCATTTCCAATGGTATCTAGACCAAACCCTTTATAAGACATAGTTGATTAAATTATTAATTTATAGAGCTTTAAATTTAGTTGAAAGTCTCTGTACATTTTTTTTTTTTCATTCTTACCGATATATTATCTACAATTGAAAAAAAATTTGACTACATATCATTATTGGGATACAGTAACTGGTCTAGAACGACCTTCTCTCTCTAATGGAGGCAATTCTGAGTCAATGGTATCAGAAACAGGAACAGAACCCATCAAACCTTTGCTTTCAGCATAATCTGAAGAACGACTGTATAATGGATCCTCTTGATAAAATTCATCAATAATTGGATGTAATAAAACTGTTTGATTCTTGATTGTCAGAACTGAATTTGTAGGCACTGCAATCCAATCGCTTCTTTCAAATGTTAGAGGTTCAGATGCAACCATTATGACATCCTGACCCCTATCTAATCTTTCCATTCTATATTGATTTGGTTCATATTCAACAAAACTGCTACCACAACTAAAATGTAAGGACGCAGCTTCTTCAGTTTTGGATGTTATATATCTGGATACAACAACTGAATCTCCATTAGTAACAGCAAAGTTCAATAAAGAAGGTTCATTTGAAACCTCTGTTGTCCATCTTCTAATATATTCAATAGTCTTGAGTAAAGCTTCACGTAATAAAGAACTTGATATTTTCTCGCTCTTTGGATCAACTCCCATTTTATCTAAAGTATCTAAAAATAATGCACAACAACATTCACTATCTGTTGAACCTTGCAAGAATAAGAAATACTCATCTTTAATATGATTTGTTAATCTTCTTTTAACTATATCAAAATTAGCTAAACCTCCATTATGCATAAACATCAAAGAATGATAACTGAATGGATGGCAGTTAGTTTCTGAAAGAACACCATAAGTTGAAGCTCTAACATGTGCAAATACTAAATTTGATTTTGTTTTTTCTGCTAATCTTTCAAGATTCATGTTATTCCAAGCAGGTGTGATAGCTCTGAAAATACAAGGACCAGATTCTAACTCTGGGTCAAGTGAGTAGTAGCCAACACCAAAGCCATCACCATTAATTGGTCTTCTTTTATCTAGTCTCAGTCTACTATCAAATGACTGACTGATATACCAACGTTAGTAGTCATAGAAAACATACATATTTCATTGATTTTGGACTTACTTTATAATTGAATGGACAGGTCTTGTTAGTAAATGAGACAAAAGAATTGGTTCTTTGCCCTTGAATATAAGAAAACGACACATGAATTGATGAAGAGTAGAATAGTTTGGTAGAATGACACAGAATTGTCTATACGGGACTGAACCTAAGACTAGAGACAAAACCCAGACACCATTTGTCCAGTAATTGGCAGATCTGGCCCGATTAGAGTTTTATGCAGAATTCCAGTATTTCATGATTGAACTTTATTCTTCGACTTTGATTTGATTTTACTCACATATATGGTGCAACTGTATATATAGGATAGAAATATAAATGAGTTCACTCAGTGATCTATCAAAGACTAAAAAGTCTAGACGGAAACATAAGAACTCCAAGCTAGGTACGTACAATGGTTTCAAGTGTGTTTATTGAAAACTAGCTTTCTTTGAATTTCTTTCATTGTTTAACTAACAGTCTTTTCTAATAGGATGCATCCAATGTAAAGAAAGAAGAATGAAATGCAATGAAACTCTACCTGAGTGTAGGAATTGCAAAATACGACAAGAGAAGATTCCTTGCAGTTATTTGTCATTTACTCCTGAAGAAAGGGAAGAATTTATTCAAAAGAAAGCTTTGCAAAATTCAGCTAATTCAACTCCATCAACAATTGGAAGTCAAGTCTCCCCAATAACACCTACAAATGATACACCCACATCATCTGGATTTAAATTAAAGCTGGTTAAGCATGCTAGACCAAATTCATTAGAGTCTCAACGACTTGTTTTTTTCAATGAACCTGCTGCTTCAATTCAAAGTCGTTTATATTATACAATGTTGATCGTGAATTCTTTAAATCCTGACAAAGATACAATATCTCCTCATTTATTCTTTGCAGGTATCTGGCTAAATTTACAACTTTCAAGAAAATTGAAAGTGCTGATAAAAGAAGGTAAATTGACAGAAAAACAAATTAGATCGAAACGAATTGAATACAATAACCTAACAATGATAGCACTAAGACACAAAGCTGTTGCATTAGCTTTCTTAGGATCACTTATCAATGATATGATTGACTTTAATAAAGTTGGAGATAATCGCTCTGCTTTGAAGGCTTTTTCAAGGAGCGCAGCTACCACTATATGTTTACAATCTGCTGATATAATAACTCAAGACACACTGAGATTTTTTTATGTTAATGGCTCTGTTTCTATATTAAGCGATCTTTACAACGGTATTGATGATACATCTCCAATTGCTTCATTCACTACTCATTCTTCGTTAATTATCCAAAGAGCTTTATTTACACCCTGCTATCCTCTTGAAATTTTCGTTGAAATTCATGAATTTATTACAGATCTTCGAACACATGTTCAACTTCATAATGATCCATTCTTATTGAGCAATGTTGATGATTTACTTGAACTTTTAGAGACTTCAGTTCTTGATCCAGATTTCAAATCTGAATATGATCCTGATTTTATTTTATCTTACCCTCCAAGATTATTATATCAAATGTATTATAGATTCAATCATATCATGCCAAGTGAAGCGTTCACAATTAATACAACCTCTTCCCCAATTCATAAATTAGTTTATTCCATTTTTTATACTATTGCAAGAGTGTTTGATAATACTTTTCCTGAAACAAGATACCTTACACAATATAGATTTATTGGACCAACAAACGTTTATCCATATGATGCATACGAGGTAGTTGAATCATTACCATCGGAATTGAAAATATTTGGAGTTTATTTCACAAGAATTTTGGCATTTTTCTCAAGAAGATCTGAATTTTTCAATAAGTACATGAGGATTTTAAATCCATTTCCTGATAATTTAGCAGAAAATAGATTCGCTTCAAGAAAGGCGAATGTTACAGAAGAATTTATAAATAGATTTGCCAATATCAAAATAAAAAGAAAAAATTATCCTCAAGCCAAAGATATGAAAATTTCAGATTTATCAATTGAACATGATCAGAAAGATCACAGTGAAGAACCTTTCGCAAATACATTTCATACTCTATTTTCATTGCAGCTTGATTTTCAGTCTGATTTTGCCATTCTTACTGATGATTCAAGACTGACTCCACCTTTGAAAGAAAATAGTGTTATAGAATCTTTTAAAATTTTGAAGACTGGTTTTTTAGAATGTGATTATGATCCTTTGGATAGAGATTGGACGGGTCAACCTTATGTTGAAACAGTTCTGTCATTCCAAAAGTTTAATGAAGATCGTAATGTTTTGTTAAAGCATTTCATATAAGAAAAAAAAAAGTTTACACAATTATAATTTGTTGAGAAATCTAATGATTTGCTTTAAAATTTAACTACTATAAACTTTGTAGTATTTCTTGAAAAATGTTTTGATTAGGAGTGGGTAATGACTTTAAATTCATTGACTGAATTGTTCTTAAATTTGCCATTATTTCATTTTGATTTGGTTTACATTTCAATAAGTAATTGTTTTTTGATAATTCATCGGCGACTTCAGTTTGATGGTCATCCATTAATTGAGAATTGATGACAACTATTAGTTTTCTATTTAATCTTAAAACATCTAAAATTGATCCAGTACCAGCATGAGATATGACTAAATCCGATTTTGTTATCAGTTCTTTAATATTATTAGTGAATGGTAGACCTTGTATTGTCAACCCCTTTCTGTTCACTGTCCATGTATCTCCATTTTTCATCTTGGGATCTTTGTTAAATGCTTTCAAATATAACTCTTCGCCTTTTGGTGGTATCCCATATTGAAGTATCAGACTGGTATAGTTCAATTCTTCTAAGCAACTAAGAAACAATGGATCAACAATAATTTCAATTAGCTCTTCAAACACAACAGTCACTCCAGTGGTTACAAGTAGTGTCTTCATCATAAATTATATATCTATCTGAAGAAAAATGTAATTTTGTTGTAGTACAAATTAAAAAAACAAAGACATGAATGTTTTTTTTTTGTTACTAGGGTAATTTATTCTTAATGTAAACATTTGACACAAAAATTATGAAAATGAAAAAGTGGTTCAGTCTTTAACAACTTCAGTAAGTTAAAGGTCGATACAAACGAGATTTGAGAAATGGGATTTAGTTCAACGCAAATTTTTCGTGATGTTGTTGTTAGATTCATAGAGTTCACAGTTTTTATCAACCTTTTATTAATCATCTTTATTTTCAAATTGAAGACCCTTGTTGATTATTCAACTAAATTCATTAATATCTCAATCTCAAACTTCCTCTCAGTTGTCTTATTATTTGCTTCAGTTGCCTTAGGAATGCTCTATGATGCTCTTAATTATTCGAACAAAGAAACAGGGATCAATTACAATCAATTGGATCAATTATTCTGGGAAGCTGATGATAATCAACAAATCAAAATTTCAAATGATTTCCAATCGTTAATTTACAGATCACAAGAAGATATCAATTTTGATGAATCCATTAACGATGCTATGGAAAATGTTAGCTTTTTAACTCCTCAAGATTTGAAACATGATAAAAAACCATATTTGAAAAAGTTAAGATGGTGGAGAGCATCAAGCGCTGGAAATTCAGAAGAAGCTCCTGAACTAGTCGAAGTTCTGCCTGATTTGAATGTTGAATCTGAATTCAATGAGAATTCCCCCACCGAAAAGACTTATGTGGAATCGTTTGATGTTCATGAATACTCGAAAGATGATGTTTCGCAGGATATTTCATTCGAAGTAGGTTCAAAGAAGAAACTCCGTAGAAAGCGGTCAATTTTCTTTAAAAATACAGGTTTAATATCATTAGGTCAACCAACACAAGAAGTGGTACATACTAAAAAGTCAACTAATATAAAATCATCTAAATCTTTGTTAAAATTTGGCCCTGAAGAACCACCGTTTGAAATTGATTCAAGTATCAATAACGAAAACATGATTTAATTAATTCTACATAGCTATAAATTCTATATAATCTACAGTATCATAATGAAGTCTTTTGTTTATTGATTGTATAATAATTATTTTTTTTCTTTCAGAAATGCATTCTTCCTCCATAACTTATTGAGATTTTTCTTCTTCAGCAGAAATTTCAGTTTCATTGACAGTTTCAACAACATTATTACTTTCCTCAGAATTTTTTTCTGCTTCTTGTTTTTCTTCAATATGATCTTCTTCTGGTTCTTCAGTTTCATTTAATAGATGGAAATTATTAACACCAGCTCTGATCGAATTTTCTCTTGTAGCTAATGGACTTGAGACGGCTGGAGCTGAAGGTTCTGAATTTTGAGTAAATTGTTTCTGATTTTTACCTTTTGAATTGAAATAATTTTGTGGACCTGGAGCAGATGAAGATGGAGCACCAACACGTCCAACATTCTTAAAATCTGATTCATGAACACGATTACTATTACTCCAAGATGAATTTGATCTTGAATCATTATTATTATTACCACCTCTTTTTCTTTCAGATTTTTTATTTTGTTCTTCTTGATATTTTCTCTCTTCTTCTTCATGTATTTCTTTAATAGTTTTTGGATTTTTATCAGAATCATCACCTTGCCATTTAGCATTTCTTAAATCTATTAAATCCATTAAAGCAAATTGTAATCTTCTTGTAACTTTTGGGTTTACTGACATTTTCTTCATATTTTCAAAAATATGACTTAATTTACTTGCAGTATCTGGATTTGAATCCAATTTTTTACCAATCGTTTTAACAAATTGAATTAAATTTTCAACAACATCATCAGCTGGATTTTCATCTTGAATTAATTTTTGTAAACAAACTAGAATAACTTTTTCTCTCAATAAACCTAAATCATATAGATGACCAATTAATCTAACTAAACCTAAACCTCTTCTCTTCAAAGCAGCAATTCTGTAATATTCGTCAGTTAACATTTCAGGCTCTAATGGAGTACCATCTTCATTGGTTGGTAAATCTTCACTCCAACCTTTTTCATATTCACCTTGACATTTTGAAAGTAAGTATATACGAACTAAAGTTGAACCACTTGTTGGATTTTTATCTTTATCAAGAACGTTAACATCTTTAACTTCTGGTGAAATGTTTTTACATAATTTTGCACAGAATTGGGCATACATAGCAGACCAATGAGGTTCATCAACTGCTTTATCAAAAGTGATTTCCAAAACTTGTTTAACCGCAGCACCATTGTCTTCCCATTTCGATTGATTAGCCATTTCTACTAATTCATCAGTGATTTCATCAAAATATTCCAAAGTTAGTTTATTTAATAATGATTTGGCTTTTCTTGCAATAACAGCCTCACTTAATAATTCAGTAACACCATCTGGAGCATATTTAACTTCCTCTGTTACAGTGGTTCTTGATTTTGGAACCCATCTTGTTGCAGATTTAGGTAAAGGTTTGACATCTATTGGAATTTCAGGTTCTTTATCTTCCTTGTCACCTCTATCTCTAAATCTATTAGATTTTCTATCATTTCTATTTGAACCACCTCTTCTTTTAGAACCTTGTCTTGAATTTGATCTTGAGTTCAAGGAATCGAATTTTCTTAAATTAGAAGAAGATTTAGAGCCTGGGCCAAAGTTTCTGAAATTAGAACCACCTCTTGAAGATCCTGATCTTTCATTTCCTTGTTCAATGAATTTAATTTGTTCTTTGAATGATTTATCGACAGGAAATTTAACAAGTGAAGCAAATTGAATTAAGAATAATGGATCATATCTTAATTTTGGAGTGCCTTCTGCTTTTAGTTTTAAGTCGGGACCAACTAAACCTTTTGGATATGTGAAAGCAAATGGATCTTCAATTGGTTTAGCTTGTTTCAAAACTTCAAAGAATTTAGAAATTGAAAATTTTTTTTCATCATCTTCTTCTTCTTTAGTTGATTCTTCAATAGTTTCAGGAATTGAATCTATTGGTTTTTCATTAGATACATCAGTCTTTTCAGTAGATTGAACTGGTTTTGATTTTTCAACCACTTCTTTTTCTTGTTTAGCTTCTTCTTTAGCAGATTCAGCCTCTTTTGTGATTTCTTTGATTGATTCTGCAACTACCGTTTCAGCTGGTTCAGTAAGTTTTTCTTTTGTTTCTTCTTCTTTGACTTCTTCTTTTGGAGCTTCTTCTTTAATCAACTTTTCTTCTTGCTTTGGAACTTCTTCTTTGATCAACTCTTTATCTTCTTGTTTTGTAGCTTCTTTTTTGATCGACTCATCTTCTTGCTTTGGGACCTTTTCTTTGGCTAATTCCTCTTTGACTTTCTCTTTTGAGGTTTCCTCTTTGAATTTTGGTTCAATTTCCTCGTTTTTCGAAGTTTCTTGAGTATTTCTTGATTTGGAGGCAGCTTCAGCTTTAGCTTTGGCAGCTTTAGCAGCAACTTGAGCTTTGAATTGTTCAATTAAATCATTATTCTTAGTAGTGTTTGAAGATGATTCTTTAGAAGAAGAAGTTTGAGGAGAAGCAATAGTTACACTTGGAGTTTTCTTATGAGATGAAGATGCGCTTGAGGTGGAGTATTTATTTGAAGTAGAGTAAGAGGATTTTGGTGTATTACTCGATAAGCTTTTTAGATCAACTTTTTCACCATTCTGAGTAGTCAAATTGATTTGATGATGTTGATGAGGAATATGAGTTTTTGGGACGTATGATTGAGCAGCAACATAACCTGGGGTGTTGTAACTATATGAAGGTGGGTAGATTGGATAGCCCATATATGGATCCGTGGTGTATTGATTTGGGTATGGAGAAGAATACATAAGGTTTGGATTGCCATTTCTGTTGTTCATGGTTCTTTTATAGTTTTGGTTGTTATAGCCTTGGCCTGAGCCTTGACCCTGACCCTGGTTGTTCAAATGAGACATGTTAGATCAATAAACTTAGGGATAATAAATACAGACTCAAGCTAAAAAGAGTTAGATGAGTTGTGAATGGACGATTCCCTGTGCCTTTTCTTTATTATGAAAGTGATCAATTTTTTTTTTTTCGTTTTTTTTTTTTTTTGTAGTTCTGCTTTTTTACTGTTTCGTGGATTTACGCAGGGGAAGAGATAGCGTAAATATTGGGCTGGTCATTGTACAGACAGAACCAGCGAGCAACTTACAAGGAGAGTGGGTCATAAAATCAATTAGATCAATTAGAGATCCTTCTGTTGAGAATTGGCTTGACTATAGAGAGCACCAGGAGTACGATTGTGATGAGAAGGAAGCCAGTCACGATGATTCTGTCTTTTAGGGACTCTCGTTGGAAGCACATCGAAGTGAATATATGTGTCTCGTCCTCATTGATACCATTCTTACCACATGGAAGTGATTGAGCACAGAGGGATTTGGAGCACGAGTCACAGTTGTCCACCTGCAGCAGTTCGTAGTCCCTATCGCATCGACATTGACAGAAGTGTTGATATGCCGTTATTGGTGTTATTTGATGTACCAGCAGAATGAGCGTTGCTAGAGCTTTGAAGTTGCTTGTTTTTCCTGCATAGGGTATCTTCATTGTCCAGAGTGCTGTGGAATGACTAACGAAGCGTGAAACGGACCGTCTAATGGGCAAAGCAGCACGCTTCCAGTGGTGATGTATTAATGTGAGAACAGAAAAGCCCGGAATTCCTCCAATTGATATAATAAACAAAAGACCTCGGAAATGAATTTTCGTTTAGTTTTTCTGATGGCAAAAAAGTGAAGTTTTCATGTTTTGATTATTTGAAGGAAAACAGAATCGTGATGACAGCTTTGGTGCACGAAGGAGGAATCAAACCAGTGAGTACCCATCAATCACAAAAGAAGACAGATGAAGTGTTTTCATTGTCGCGTATTGACCTATGATACTAACCTATTATTGATAAGTTCCTTGAACAACGTATTCAAGATACTGAGATAAAAATAAACGCTAAAACACAGAATTTAAGAAGATTAGAAGCACAAAGGAACGCGTTGAACTCTAAAGTAACCCTTCTTAAAGATGAATTGAAACTCTTGCAAGAACCAGGGTCGTATGTTGGGGAAGTCGTCAAGGCTTTATCGAAAAACAAGATACTAGTTAAAATTCAGCCAGAAGGTAAATATATCGTTAATTTATCTCCAGATATTGATATAAAGCAAATCAAACCATCTCTAAGAGTCTGTTTGAAATCAGACTCATACATTTTACACAAAATCTTACCAAATAAAGTTGATCCTCTAATCAGTTTAATGATGGTTGAAAAAGTTCCAGATTCAACTTATGACATGGTTGGTGGGTTAACGAAACAAATCAAAGAAATCAAAGAAGTTATAGAATTGCCAGTCAAACATCCTGAATTATTCGAAAGTTTAGGGATTGCCCAACCAAAAGGTGTTATACTATATGGACCACCAGGTACAGGTAAAACTTTATTAGCAAGAGCTGTTGCTCACCATACAGAATGTAAATTTATTAGAGTTTCAGGATCTGAGTTAGTTCAAAAGTATATTGGTGAAGGTTCAAGAATGGTTAGAGAATTATTTGTAATGGCAAGAGAACATGCTCCATCAATTATCTTTATGGATGAAATCGATTCAATTGGTTCTTCAAGAGTTGAAGGCTCTTCAGGTGGTGATTCTGAGGTTCAGAGAACAATGTTGGAATTATTAAATCAACTAGATGGGTTTGAAAATTCAAAAGATATTAAAATTATCATGGCAACAAATAGATTAGATATTTTAGATCCTGCTTTACTAAGACCAGGTAGAATTGATAGAAAAATTGAATTTCCTGCGCCAACAACAGCTTCAAGAACTGAAATTTTAAGAATTCATTCAAGAAAAATGAATTTAACAAGAGGTATAAATTTAAGAAAAATTGCTGAAAAAATGAATGGCTGTTCTGGTGCTGACGTCAAAGGTGTTTGTACTGAAGCAGGTATGTATGCTCTAAGAGAAAGAAGAATTCACGTTACTCAAGAAGATTTCGAATTAGCTGTCGCCAAAGTTTTGAATAAAAACGATGAAGCTCAAGTTTCTGTTGCAAAATTATTCAAATAATACCATTACACCACAATATTATGTTTAATGTTAATATAAAAGGAAGAAATGACATATATTAATAAAAAAAATTGTATTCAAATCGTTTGATGATATAATAATAAAATCAAATACAAATCGAGTATTTTTATGAAAAAAATTTGAGATAATCGTTACCTCCAGCACATTCAGAAACTTTTAACTGATTAGAACCAATTAAATCATTAACTTTAATACCTGTATTAACAGTTGGCAAAGAACCATCATGTTCTAAAATCAATCCACTACTTGGATTCTTATCTTTCCAAATTTTAACCTCTTTAAGAATTTTCTCTTCAGTTATATCATTTTGTAATAATCTCCAATCAAATGTATCATAATCCCATAGAACAGATTGTAAACCAAATTGTCTTAAAATTGACCTAACTCGATTATCAATAGCTCCATAAGGAGGTCTAAACCATTTTGGTAAATGATTCCCTGTTGCATTTTGGGCCCAAATTGACCATTCAATTTGTGCAATTATTTCTTCATTTGTTAAAGAAGGTAAAAATTTGTGAGACCAAGTATGAGAACCTAATAAATGACCTTCATCTCTCGTTAATCTATATATGTCAGGATACCTAACAACATTAACACCCAATGTGAAAAAAGTAGATTTATTTTTCAAATAGTTCAATAACTTTGGAGTTGCAGGAGATGGGCCATCATCAAAAGTTTGAGATAATTTTGGGCATGTAAAAACGTCATCATGCTCAACACATTTATAACAATCAAATGAACAACTTTCTCTTGTTTGTGGACAACTACCAGGTTCATATCTTGAATAATTTGGAATTTTTTCAAAATCAATGAAATCTAATGGAATATATGGTGGGTCTAATCCTGGCCATTCAGTTAAATCAGTGAAATCTGTTAGCCATTCTGGGAACGGTTCTTGCGCTTGAATAGCAGGATTCCAACCAACTGGCATATCAAAATCTCTTTTCCCAAATTCCAATGAATCTGTAGGATGACAGATTGTCCAACCAACCTTTACCAATGCTAATAGATATCTCAACTGCATATATATATTCAGTAACGACGAGATCTTCCTGGGAACGTATAGTCTGTTTATTGATCTATAGAGTAAAACTAGACCTCCAAAAAAAAACACATAATGTTAAATAGAATTTGTGTGTTGATGTTTTTATAAACAAACCCAATTGACACACAAAACCAAAATCACAAAGCCAGCGTGAAATAGGACACAACAAAAACGAAAAATAATAACTAATGAATCTCTAAAAATATTGATCTTTTTTACACCAGCTTACAAAGCTAATAAAGTAATGAATTATATAAACAAACATCCCAATCTAATCCTTTGTAGAAATTCTTGCAAATTTACCACTGGCTTCTTATTTATGTGAATGCACAGGAAAATTATTGTTAGCATTGTCAGAATCTTCAGCTGTAACACTTGAGCTCATTCTTGAATCGATACTCGATCTTGATCGAGAGGTTGACCTATAGTTACCAGCAGTCAATTGATTTATTGTACTTAATAGAGATCTATTATCTTCCTTCAATTGGGTGATCTCTCTGATTAGTTTCAACACGATAGCGTCTTGCTCTTTTTCCATTAAATCAAAAACCTCTTCAGCGCTTGGTTTGCGATGAGAAGATAGATCAGAATAACGTCTTGGATTTCTGAAATCATTATAAGCAGGATCGTTGAAACTGGAAAAACTTGATCTTGGTGATGATTTTGAGGAGATTGAACCTTTGATATCAGTGCCTGTTCTGGGACCAGAGAATGGGGATGCCGAACTGAGACTGTATTGATTGTTTAAATGAGAGCCAACACTACTCATAGAGTAAGTATATGGCATTCCAATGCTTGAAGATAGATCATTTGAGTCTCTTAGTCCGTTGAATGAAGCACGTCTTCGTGAGTTTGAGGCTGAGTTGATATTTGTCGATTGAATCACAGATGGATTGCGAAGACGTTGTGGATTATTATTTGGATGTGATCTGATTGGAGACCGACTAAGCTTAGTTGGAATGCTGTTATTTGAATAAACACTAGAAGCACGAGACCTGCCCAATCTACCTGGTGTCAAGTCATATATAATCGGGGAAGAGTTTGAATGTAACATATGTGATAACTGTGAAACGGCAGAATCTTGAGTAGTTTTATGACTCGACATTTTGTAACCAATGCAATTGAATGCTCTTCAAAGGTGGATCTGATTCTAAGATATCTACTACTATGCTCAAATATACTGGTTTGTTTGGTATTCTAAAATTGCCACTTTACTGATCTGTTTTTTGTTTTTTTTCGTGACACAAAAATTATTTTTTGATAAGAACAAGATTGTTTATCGACATAAAACTACAGTCAAATATATACACACGTACTCTAATTGTTTAAAAACCCGTATACTTCCATTTGAGTTTAACTCATTTAAGTGCTATTAATAACCTCTTCTCATCTTCCTTGGTCAACTGTAACAACATCACAACAACTGGAAGCAATTGTTGACGTTGTTCTTTGTGTTCTAAGAATCCAAGTAAGACATTACGAATATATGGAATTTTTTCACTTTCAACACTTGAGTTTCCATTAGATGTCAAATCCGACTCATGAAGTGAAGTTATTGAACTGGACATAGTTGGAAGAGGAGATGTAGATTTTGGCGAAACTGATGATGATTGTTTCTCTTTTAATTGATTTGAGATTAACTTATAATTTTTAGTTAATCTATCAATTTTAGAATTTGAATCATCATTTAATTTCTTCAAAACACTGTTTAAACTTTCATATTCACGTACTTTCTTCTCAGAAAGATTCAATGAATTTCTTAGTTTTTCTAGAACTTGAGTGATTTCATCAGAATCTGTTGTTGATGCTTTTCTTTCCTTTTCTAATACCAGCTTACTATTGGCTAGTGATTCAACTTGTTTTTTTAAATTCAAATTTTCAATTTCAAAATTATTAGATATTTTCTCCAGTTCAGAGTATTTCAGTTTCATCTCATTTAATTCCTTTTGAGTTTTAATAATTACTATTTCGGTCTCTGATTGATATGAATTTTTTTCATCAATTGCATTCTGTAATTTTTTACTTAATTCATTAAATTTGAAATCTTTTTCTTCTTCTTTTTCTAATAATAGTCTTCTAATGGTACCTGATTCTCTAGTACGTTCTTGTAACAAAGTTCTGTTCTCATTAAATTGTTCTTCAAGATCTTGATACCTTTTATTAATTTCTTTATTTGATAAGGTTAAATCTTTGATTTGATTCTTGTACATTTCAACTTCTGAGGAATTGTTACTTTTCATTTGATTTAAACTTTCAAATTTAACTTGTAATGAATCAATTTTATCATTTAATTGTTTATTTTCATCGATTGATAAATTCTTCTGTTTAGTGATTTCATTCAACGACTCTTTGAGTTGGGTTTTTTCTTTTACTAATCTATTAATTTGATCATTAAAATTAGTAGACTTGATGTTTAATTCTCTATTTGAACTTTTTAAATTGGTAATCTCTTCTAACAGTTGATTCTTCAAAACATCATAATCTTTAACTTGTTTTTCAAAATAAGTAATTGTCTTTTCTCTATGAGTTAAATTACCTTTCACTGTCACTAACTCTTTATTCAAATTTACTTCCAATTTTTGGTATTTAGCAATTTCTGAATTTAATGAGTCAATGGTTTTGGTTGATAAGATTTTAGAGTTTTCTAACTCAACAATCTTTTTGTCAGAGATTAATTTAAATTCTTTCAGATTATCTGATGATGAAGCTAATTTGAATATATAATCTTCGATCGTTTTATTTAAATCTAAAATTTTCTTATCTTTTGATTCGATATCTTTATTTGAGTCAACTAATTGTTCAATTTGAGCTTCAAGTCTTGATATTATTTTTTCTTTCTCTTGGAGTTCAGTTTCAAGTTCTGAAGTAACTTTCGCTTTTTCTTGAAGTTTATCTTTATACTCTAGAACTAGTTTGTCTTTAGCTTCAACTTTTATTTTTAAATCTGATATCTCAGCTGACTTTTTTTCTAAATCCTTAATTTCACTCTCCAACTTTGAAATCTCTTCATCTTTTTCGATAATTTTAGGCTCTAAAGTCATTAGATTTTCGTGTTTTTGTTTTAGTTCAAAAACTTGTGTTTTTAAATCCTCAATTTCTTTGATTTTTTCAATGTTCAAGTCATTGGATATATGTTTTAGTTCATCACGACTTGCAACTAAATCATTACCCACATCTTTCAGCATATCTCTCAAGTTAATAATTTCATCATCTTTAGATTTAATCTCATTTGATTTATTTTGAACTTCAGATTTTAGGGTTTCAAGTTCTTCCAAAAGTTTTTCTTTATTACTATGAATTATTTCACTTGTTCCAGTTTCATCTAGTTGTTCAGTAGTTTTAACGGAGTCAAATTTAATATTTTTTTTATTTTGCTTCTTTTTATTATTCTTTGGTCTATTGTTATGATAATTCGAAGTATATTCAGTTGGAGTTTTTTTCAACTTAGTACTCAACTCTTCTATCTCTTCTTTTAATGATTCAATCTCTTTTTCTTTCAATAGCACTTTCGAGTTCAACTCAGTTTCGAGATCTTTTTTTGATTCATTAATCTCAAAGATACTAGATTCAAATTGATCTCTTGCAGTACCTAATTCCTTTACTTTTGATTCTAACAATTTTTTTGACGATTCCACCTCCCCTAATTTAGTTTCTGAATCATTTTTCGATGTGGTAATTTCCTTCAGTTTGAATTCAATTGATTTATCTTCTTTCAAATCTTTTAACTTTACTTGTAAAGATTCGTTAGTAGAAGTAACTTCTTGCAGTTTTTGTTCTAATGACTCTTTAGTAGATTTGACGTCTTTCATTTCAATTTCTAATGACTGCTTGGATGAGTTAATCTCTTCATTTTGAGATTTCAATTTCTGATTTAACACCGTAAGCTCTTCGATTTTAGCTTGTTTTTCCTCATCAGATTTCGTGAGTTCCTTCAGTTTAGATTGTAATTCCATATTCTTTATTTTCATGTCTTTATTTTCGAATTCAATATTTTCATATTTAATCAGTTTTTCGTTCAATTGATCTATTTTGGAAGTTAATTCATTATCTGATTTCACTTCGTTCAGACTTTTGTCACTAGTATCTAATAGTTTCAATGATTCAATTTCAGAGTTTAATGAATCAATCTTATCAAGTAATGATCTGTTATCATTTTTGATTTCTTTAACAACATCATCAGATTCTGAGTTTTGATTTTTGTTCAACTCATCAATTGTATTTTCTAATTCAGTAATTCTTTTCAATGATCCTTCATTCTTCTTTGAATCTTTGGTTAGCCTTTTCAATTCTTCATTCAGCATTTCATTTTTCATATTAAGGATATTTAAATATTCAACTAAAGCTTCAGTTTCAGAAATACTTGAAACTGGTGTGTTTTCTTGTAAGATCTTTTCGAATTCGACGATTTTTTCAGTTTTAGATTTTTCGTTCTTGTATGCCTCTAGTAATAAAGGATACTTGGCTTCATATTTCGCAAATTTAATTAATTTTAATTTGATATCGCTAGGTAAATCTGAAGTATCTGAATTAACAATATTGGAATCAGAGTTTGTTGAGGTGGATGTCCCATCATTAATGTCTGTGAATGTTGCAACTTTTGAAGAATCTTCAATATTTCGTTGGATGTCTTCAGCTAAGGTCTTTCCCATCTGGGAAATTCGATTGAACATGATCAGTTGATCAATTGGAATTCTTTAGTGTAATTTGAATCGACAATTTCGATATACCGATAACCGATGGGTTTGATTTGTCAATTCTGACTAATCAAAAATTTCATTAGTTTCATTATTTCATTTTTCACATTGTTTATAGGCCGTTTATCTAAACTAGATATGGTTGGTATCAACGACGATAAAACCTCGTCTCAATGATATAATAGAAAAACTGAACCATTTCAGAATCGAACTTGGTAGCAGTTGGTTTCCTACCAATTTTCATCTTCTTCTTTTACGCAGAACAGTGTTACTACTACATGTGTTTGTTTTTGGTAAGTGTTACCATTACCAATGATGATGTGAACATAGGATTCATACATTTATTATATGCGACATGCATATATGAAAAAATTCTGGTTGAATTGTTGTGTCTTTGATGACTTTGTGGTTGATATTTCGTTTCAAAGAAGAAGATTCAAAGATTTACATCGTATAAACTGAATCACAATCCATAGTCTGTCTATATGGTCTTAGGCTGTCTCATCCAATAAGTTACAAACAAATCAAGAATATCAATCAACATCGACGAAGCTGTTTTCAGTTTATTCAACTCCTCCTTCGTATCGATATTGTGTCTAAAAACTGATTCAATTGTCACAGAAACTTAAAATCAGACCCACTTTTGCTACCAAAATGTTTTCCACAAATGGCTTTGTGTAATGTACATTACGTGAAAATGTTTCCAAATTAATATAAAAAACCACAATTTTTAAAACCACTTTCTTTCTTCCACATTTTATGTTCTTCACCTTAAAGAGATTAAAAGATCCTTACAGAATGCACTTTACTTCCCCATTATTATTATTGTCCTTTTTTACTTTAATATCATCTCAAACTGTTGAAGAAGGTGAAGTTACAACCACTGAAGGTTCAGTTGAAGAAACTGTCACTGAAACTGCTGCAATTACTACCACTGTTGTTGGTTCATCAGATGAAAGTCACTCTACAACTTTTTTTGAAGAAAGCTCATCAATGTTTTCTGAATCTGAATCTGAACTTGAGTCTGAGCTAACAGAAACTACTTTAACCAAAGCTTCTAATCACACTGTTCCAGGTGTTCTGGATAACACCGAGAATGGTGCTGATAGAGCATTCAATTATGCTGCTACGGGTATCATTGGTAGTTTAGCTTTTGCTGTTGGTGCTGTACTAATTTAGGAAGATTTGATAGCATTGTTTGATTTTTATTAGGTCAAAGTTTTGAAGTTTTGGTCCAGCTTCGATTTATTTTCAATTTGTTCTGTTTTTGTTTTATGTTTTATGTTTTATGTTTTTTGTTAATGTCTTGATATTTCCTTTGTTTTCATGTGTTGAATAATTTTAGAGTTTTGTTTGATAAGTCTGTTTTTGTCCCTTCTAGATTTTTTTTTTAATTATATTCATCTTTATTCACCATTTTTTTTCTTTTAATGAAGTTTTATTTTACCGTTATTCTTTCCTTTTTCATTTCAGCCCAGAATTTTTAGATTCGTTTCATCTTAATCTTCCTTCCATTTTTTATATTTTCATCTTCTTCATTTTTTTAATAATATTTTTTTACCTGGGTTGATAAAAACTGTAGAGAGATCTTTTAGTCTAGATTTTTTACGATACTGGTTGACGTAAGTTTTGCATATATATGTACAAAGAACAATAAAAAAATTAACAAAAAAAGTTAGAACCAGATTGTCGGTTTAAGCTAAACCTTGAGCACCGTATTGAGCAATGAATTCATTAAGCTTTTTACTTAAAACTGGATCTTCTCTAACTCTAATTTGAATTTTTGAAGCTTCAGAATATTGGGTAGCTTGTAATTTCTCTTCTAAATTTCTAGCTAATTTAGCAGCACTTTCAAATAAAACAACAGCTTCTTCAATTTTATTTTCTTGTAATCTTAATTGAGCTAAGGCAATTAGAGGTAACTCAGATTTTGAATCTAATCTAATAGCTTCTTCTAATGTTTCAGAAGCAAGTTTGAAATTTTCAGGACTTGGATCTTTCGATAAAACAGCTGCTTTATTAACTAAAGGAGTGATACCAATTGAAATTTTTGGGTATAAAGCTTGTTGTAATTTGAAAGAAACTTCGAATTGTTTTAAAGCACCTTGAATATCACCAGTATCACTCAAAATTTCACCATAATAATTTGGAATTTCTGGAGAAGTTGGGAACAATTTTTTAGCATTTTTGAAAGTTTCTTCAGCTTTTGGGAAATTACCATTTCTATAATCAATACAAGCTAATTGAATATAAGAATAAACATTAGATGGATTTAATTCTTTAGCTTTTTCGAAATCAGCTTTAGCTGATTGTAATTCACCTCTTAAATAAAATAATTGACCTTTGTGATAATAAATTTCTGAAGAATTTGGATTTAATTCAATTGCTTTTGTGAATAATTTTCGAGCTTCTTCAAATTCTTGTTTATCAGCTAAAATCAACGCTTGGAAAATATAAGCTCTTGGTCTTGGGAAAATTTGAATTGATAATTGAATTGAGCTTAAGGCATTTAATGGATCTAATTTCAAAAATTGGAAAATACCGACATACTCTAAAGAAACTGATAATTTCTCATTTAAAAATGGAACTTCTTCAGTTGCTTCCTTAACTTCTTTTTTATATAATTCAACGGCTTTGATGAATGCATTATCAGCATTAGTATATGATTCACCTTCAGATTTAATTAATTCATTGAAAGCTAATTTCAAATAATAATCACCTGAATTTTCCTTTGGTGATTCAGGTAACTTAAAATCTTCAGGAGATTCTTTATCAAATGCACCGAAAAATGAAGAAACTAAAGCCGGGGATGGTAAATTATCATATTCACCATTATTATTTTTAGCTTGTTGTTCCAACAATTGTTTTTCAACAATTTTGTAGGAATGTTTTTTCAAGACACGATCTAAAACTTGTTCAACACTTTGATGATTGAAACCACCATAAACGGTAATAGCTGTTAAATCAAACATAGAATCCTCATATTTTTCTAGATGTTCATAAGCGCTTGATCTTCTTAACAGACATTTGGTATAATCAGGTTTTAGTTTTAAAGCAGCTGAAGTGTCTTCAACAACTTTTTCGTATTGTTCTAACCCAACATAACAAGCAGATCTATTTGAGTAATACACTGGATCTTGTTTTAATTCTAAAGCAGCGGAATAGAAAGCAATGGCTTTTTCAAACTCTTTGTTGTTAAAATGTTCATTACCTTCAACTTTTAAATCAACAGAGATTGAATCTTTTTCTTCTGGGGATAATTTTGAGATAAATTCTTCAGTTAATTGAGGTAAGCCTTTTTCATCAATTGAGTATTTTCTTTCCTTAGGTGGAGCAGATTCAGATGATTTATCAGACTTAGTGGACTTCTTTTTTTTGTTTTTAGTTTTTTTAGAATCGGAATCTTTTGATTCATTAGCATCAGCTTGAGCAACTTGCAAGTAGTAGTAAGAGGCAAATAAACCAATACTGACAGCACTGACAGCACCAATAATTGCAATTTTGTTTCTTTGAACAAAAGATGTGAAAGATGATTCACTCATTCTTAGAAATTGAGGTTGTTAAAGACAAACTTTTTAAAATGAAGTATGAAAACTCGACAAATTTTTGTTGAAAAAATAAATGAAAGAATAATTCGCGGAAAACAGTTCGGAGCCCTGAAGGATTGACACTTGAGTAGACAGTGTAGGAGATGGAGTGTATAGAGTGGTAAAAGGAATTTACTAGTATAGAGAAAATTTTGTGGAATAAATGGCAGTTCAAACTTACACAAAAAAACAAAGCACTGCTATAAAGTTATAAATATACACATTCAAATACTAATCCATTCACTTCTTAATGCTTCTTCAGCACTCAATCTAACATTTGGATTGAATAACAAGAATCCTTCAAGAAAATTCAACACTTTCAATCCTTCTTCATTGTCCAGTTTCTTAAAGATCTTGATCAATGGAATTTTCTTAATAACTGGAAATTTATGGTCAACATAATTTGAGTTCATTGATAAGATATCTTGAGTTGTTGGTGTACCTAAAATCTTGATGATTTCAACCAGTTGATCAATCCCGCTTTCCCCTGGAAATAAAGGTTGACCAATCAACAACTCAGCAAAGACACAACCTAAAGACCAAATATCAATCTTGGTAGTATAATTGGTAGCTCCAAAAATTAATTCAGGAGCCCTATAATATCTTGAACATATATATGAGACGTTCTGTTCTAAAGGCGATAAGATCTTTGCTGAACCAAAGTCACAAATCTTTGCAATTGAGTTGGTATGATCAACTAAGATGTTTTGAGGTTTTATATCACGATGACAGATCTCTTGTTTATGAAGGTAATCCAAGCCTTGTAGGATTTGTTTCATATATGACTTGATTTCAGGAATTGGCATATCTGATGCCTTCACTGTATAGAACTGATTTCTTTTATATAAAGTGGTTGGTAAGTATTCCATTATTAGATTTAAATACAAATTATTTGAAGCATTGGAGGTACCGGTTTCATAATAATAATAAAATAGCTTAGTAGTGTATGAATTATCCAAACTCTTCATTATTTGTAATTCTCTATTCTTGAATCTTTTATCTTGTAAAACTCTTTTTATAGCAATTTGCTTTAATTCTGGTGATACTAAAGTTGATTTGGAAACTGTACCAAAAGAACCATGACCGATATCTTCCAAATTTTCAACTTCAATCTCCACCTCTTCATCTTTGGTACTTAAGACCTTCAATTTGGTTCTTTTATTACTCATGTCTTCTAATGATATTTTTATATAATTGTATTTTTGTATATATGGGAAAGGGTAACTATGGGGCTACCACAAAAAGCAATTTCTGATTTCAATGCAGTGGAAAGGGAAGTATGAGCAGATAATCTCGGGGAACAGATTAAAAGTAGTTTTATGCCCAATGTGATGAGTCTCGATGCAATTTGACAGTAATGATATTGTCAATTAATGATTTATTAGAAAGAAGTTTATTAAATTTTGTTTGATTTGATTCTATTTTTTTTTTTTTGAGTGACCGGACGAAGGAGACTGGAGACTAGAGACTAAAGATTTTCCATGTTCATACAGCAATTAATGGTCCAATTTATTACGTATTACGTATTGTAATTTATCAGTATTATCAGTTGATAGTCAAGTACAACAAATATCTTTGAACAATATCTGAGGATAACACAATAAATACTACTCATTGTCTTTATAATTTGATATAGTAAACTGTCGCTAAATGCGTGGTGCCTCATGTCAAAGTCGAGGCAAAAAATTTACTTCTGAAGAATTCTACATTCTACACTGTACAGTGTATACCAATTTTATATAAACGATTTATTGTTTACTTCTTGTTATATATTTGAAACATATACCAGTATGTTGAATTATAATTTACTTTGATTCTTGAATTGAACAAAGTTGACACCTTTAACGATGTTTAATTTTAATTGTTTTAAGGCAATTTCTAGTAATCCCAATTCATATTCATTTAAGTTGTATAAGATTTTGTAATCAATTGAGACTTGACCATTGATTAATCTAACTGGTAATGAGATAAAATCAACTAATAACTCTTTACCAAATTTCTTGACGATAAATTCTTTAACTTGATCAGCACCTTGAATAGAAGAATCTAAATAAACAAAAGAATCCAAGACTAAACTGCTTGGATTTTTGTTTGAGAATGAATTTAAGATAAATTCCGCAAATTTGAATCCAGAGTAAGCCATTGATAAAGTAGCAGAACCTGCACCGTTTTTAGCTTGAACAACTTCATCACCACCAAATTGAACTCTTTTAGTTAATTTGTTTAATTCAGCTTTTGATAATTTGGCATAATCTGGTAAACTTGAGTAAATTGGAACAATAGTTTCACCAGAATGACCTCCAATAACATGGATGTTATCGTTATTGAAATCGTTTGAATGACTTAAAGTAGAAATGAAAGTTTTAGCACGAACGATATCTAAAGTGGTGATACCAAATAATTTATTTGGGTTAAAGACACCAAATTTAGTGAAAACTTCTTTAATGATTGGAACAGTTGAGTTAACTGGGTTAGAGATAACTAAAACGGTAGCGTTTGGAGAGTAGTTAGCAATAGCGGTGGCTAGCTCTTCAATGATTGAGGCATTGATCTTGAATAAATCATCTCTAGTCATACCTGGTTTTCTTGGGATCCCAGCAGGTATGATAACGATATCAGTATTAGTTAAAGTTTTTTTCAAAGCTTGTTGTTTTTCAGCATTTGAGTTGGCAGCTGGTTCGTAACCGTTGACTTGAATATCAGTGTTGATGTGTGATAAATCTTGAGAAACACCCTTTGATAGTCTTAAATCGTATAAATTCAACTGTTTGATGTTTAAATTTGGGGACAGTTTGACTAATAAAGATAATGGTTGACCAATACCACCGGAGGCACCTAAGACAGCAACGTTAGACATGACTGATGAATATGTATAGTAGTGAAATGAGATAGTTGTATGAAATTGTATAAAGAGAAAAATTTTCAGTTTGGGGAAAAAAACCTCTTTATGTATTCACTATGACTCCGTTGAAACACGGATAGCTTCAGGTGAAACTGTTCCTGGAATCTCCGAATCCCGATTATCGCAGCATAAAAAAATAAATAAAAAATTTCAGGTCTAGCGGGTAAAATTTCATATAAAAACTCATTCAGTTAACGAATTCAACAAGGATTTATTGTCTTTAAATATCGAAGTTGCAAAAATTTCAACTTTTATTCCTAATTTCTCTAATTCTCTCAGATTCAGATCATTAATGATTCGATCCTTGATTGACTCGAGTTCTCCGTCAAACAGATCCAATTTGTTCAAAACGACAACAAACTTCAAGTTTATCAAATACTTCTTTATTTTATGAAACTCGTTTAGATTCTCTTCATATCTGTTGTCAAGATTACTTAGATCGATAACCCATAAAACTTCATTAAACTTGTCGTTGAAGTAATTGAACCAGAAATTCCTCAGATTCAATTGTCCTCCAATGTCCCAGAAGTTCAAGTTCTTCTCATCAGTTTTGTAATTGATTATATTGAACCCAATCGTTGGTATAACACTTTCTTGATCTTTACCAATTATGTTATTCAATATCGAAGTCTTCCCACTGTTATCTAGTCCTAATATGAGTATTTTGATCTGATTTTTATTGTATTTGTCCTTTTTGATGATCGATAGAAGAGTCATGTTATAATCTCTCTCTACTAAATCTGGAAATATGCCCTTTCTTAGACTTTATATCATTGAAAGATGTATAGATCATTTTGTTAAATTATATATGGTTCGCGAAATCCATATTGATTACCAATTGACTTAGTACCTATACATACTTAATTCATACCAAATCATTTCAACATGTCTGACCATGAAGTCGACCAGAAGCCTGTCATTGGACCATCTGGAAGAAAAATCATTTACGACGAAGATGGGAAACCGTGAGTCTGATGTCGAAACCAGTTTTATTTCTGTAAAAATATGACACTAACTGTTATCTCTCAGATGTCGTTCTTGTAACACATTATTAGATTTCAAATCAGTCAATTTTTCTGGTAAATCAACTGCAGGGGCTAAAACCGCTTCTGCTGGTATTGCTGCGAGTGTTGTAACATCATCAAGTCCTACTAATTCGGAAATCATATCTAATTATCCAAAAGACTGTCCTGCCGACGTTGCTGAACTAGGTCGTTCCTCATGGACTTTATTACATACAATTGCTGCAAGATACCCACTCAAGCCAACTGAAGATCAACAAACGGATATGAGAAATTTCATTGGTTTATTCTCAAAGATTTATCCATGTTGGTTTTGTGCAAAAGATTTCCAAAATTTCATAAATAAAGAAGAAACAAAACCAAAAGTTAAAACACAAGAAGAATTTGGTCAATGGTTATGTGATGCTCATAATGAAGTTAATGCTAAATTAGGAAAACCTAAATTCGATTGTAATTTGTGGAAACAAAGATGGAAAGACGGTTGGGAAGATGGTAGATGTGATTAAAAAATAAAGTTCATTCACTACATATATATAATAATGATAAACACTTGTAAATATACATAAGACATTAAATAGACGTAAATAAGTGATCAGATCTTTACTCAAAGAGTGCAAAATTTAACGGAATTGAACTACCTCTTCCACTAGGATACAATTTAGGTTCTCCTTTAAATGCTCTTGGTTTTGGAATATTAACTTGGTTTGAAAATTTGAATCTTGAATCGTCGATAACTATTTTTTGAACTGTTCTTTTAGATCCATTTGTGAAATCTGATGAGTCCATTTCATCATTGTTTCCATTATCTGGAACATTAGTACCAAATAATCTCTGTCTGAAATTGTTTGTAGAGTTACTAGCCCCTGATGAAGGGACTTCTGAAGTTCCACCAGGTGGAGGAGGTGGAGCAGCTTTAGAGTTTCTAATTGGAGGAGTTGGTTCTGACGGTAGTGGTGGTCCAGGAGTTTGGGGTAAGGATGGAGGAATAGACTGGGGAAGAGAAGGTGCAGGTGGTGAACTTGAAGGAAATAGAGGAACAGGTGAAGTAGGCATTGGTGGTGATGATGGAGCAAAACTTACTGGGGGTGGTGGTGCAGCACTTTGAGGTAACATAGGAGGAACAGGAGGTGGAGAAACAAAAGTTTGTGATGATGTAGTTGAATTTTTGGCAATAGATGGAATAGATGGAGCAATTGGTTGAGCTTGTAGTTTCTTTGGACCAACATGAGCTGCAATAGCATCTGACAAACTCATACCACCACTACTTGAAGTTGTTGGACGTGTGCTTTCAGGTATTGAAGAAATAGATGAAGATTCCTGATTTGCAGATGAAAAATTCTTAGGAACTGAATCAATAACATTAGAATCATCTCTTTTCTTTTGTATTTCCGCTAAAAATGCAAATGCTCCACCACTTGGAGGTGCTGGTGTTGACGATTGGGGTTTTGATACACTACCAGTGCCTGGAGCCTTTGGAGCAGAATTTGAGGGTAATGGTGGTGGTGGTGGAGCTGATACACCAGGTAATGGAGGTGGTGGTGGTGAAATACTTAAACTTGGTAATGGTGGTGGAGCTGGAGGTGCGTTTGAGCTTGGTAAAGGAGGAGCTGTAGGAGCATTGGAACCTGGAAAAGGAGGAGCTGGAGAAGCATTAAATGATGGTAACGCTGGAGCCCTTGGAACAGAAGAAGAGTCAACAACATGTGAATCATCTCTTTTCTTCTGTATATCTGTTAAGAATGCTAAACCACCTGGTGGAGCACTTGGTGGTTTTGAAGAATGTGATGGAATGGATGGAGCATTCGATGTTGAAAATGTTGAAGAAGGAGGTTGTGCATTGAAAGTTGGAAGTGGTGGAGCTGGAGCTGGAGGGGCATTTGAACTTGGTAATGGAGGAGCTGGAGGAGCATTTGAACTTGGTAATGGAGGAGCTGGAGGAGCATTTGAACTTGGTAATGGAGGAGCTGGAGGAGCATTAAATGATGGTAATGGAGGAGCTCTTGAAACCGAAGAAGACTCAACAACATGAGAGTCATCTCTTTTTTTCTGTATGTCTGCTAGGAATGCTAAACCACCTGGTGGAGCACTTGGTGGATGTGATGGAATGGATGGTCCATTCGATGTTGAAGATGCTGGAGGTGGTGGTGGTGGCGCATTAGAGCTAGGGAGCGGCGGTGGTGGCGGTGGTGCACTTGAAGCTGGGAGTGGTGGTGGAGGAGGAGCACTTGATAAAGGAAATGGTGGAGATGCTATATTAGATTTAGCCTTTAATGGTCTTGAGGTGGGAATATTTGGAATTGATCCTTGAGGCAAAGGTGGAGGGGGAGGTGCAAACCCAGATGGAGGAGGTGGTGGTGGTGCACCATTTGATATTGAGACTTTTCTTTGTGGTCTTGATGGAATTGAAGGTGTTGAGGACACTGGTATTGATGGAGCACCATGATGTTTCAATTTGGGAATACCACCAGCAAATATATCACCTAGTTGAGGAGCAGAAGGAGGAACAGGAGCACCTGATGGGGTTGGACCTGAAGAAGAAATAGATGGAATACCCATGTTCATCGTTGAAGATGAGTTTGATCCAATCATTGGAGCACTCCGATCATTTGTGACGGCTTTTTTAAGCTTCTTACCCTTTCTGATATCACCAAGCAGGGAAGCATCCATAATTAGGGGAATTGATTGTTTTTAAGATATGAAATTGATAGCTTCTTTATAACGTTGTACTTTGCAAACTTGTTATGGAAATCTCCTAAATTGTGCAAATTACCCTGTTTGATTATGTAAGCGTCAATTTAAAAAAAAAAATTAAAATTTTTCTTTTCCTTCTCTTTATTTAAGAGAATTCAGTTGGGAAAAATTCATCTGATCATGTTCTTCATCGTTGAGAGTCCTTTGGGATGATGAACATGATTTTTGAATCATCACCAGCGAATGTGTTGTCACACTTCTATACAGTTATATTTATATAGACTAGTTTGTCCTCTTCGAAGATTGTTAAGCCTATTTCTCGGTGGTTTAACGATTCAAAGCGAGGCCTAGAACAGATTTCTCCATGACTTTATCATCGTTTGTGAGCTTAATGCAGGAAGTAGGATTTTTGCGCTATGGGCTGTGAAACAGGGTTCGTCTTTCGAATTCTTATGAGAACAGAATGGTACATTTTCTATAGATTTCATGTCAGTGACATTCATGGTAAGCTGATATTATCCAGTAGAGTGTTTAGAAAAGATATATCTCAAAATTAGCTTCAATTAGCTTACCTTAATCTCACTAGTTTGTGGGTTTGTGGATACCTAAAAAAAACACAAAGAGGTGGCCTTAACAGCTATGACAAAAGTATCTGTAAAGATAGCAATCATCAAGATCCATGGTTCAGGTACAAAGACTAGATTTGCTCATTTCTGGAACTATATAGCCACTGGGCAGTAGTTCCAAAAGAGATCACAAATTCGACTTTCAAGTGATGCGTATTGTCTACCTCTCAGTAAAGAATAAAAGATCAGCTCTTCATGGATGTTTTTTCGTTTGAATTATTATCTAAAAATCCATTTTTAGTAGATAATATGGATGGATTGAAGTGTCCACTTCAAATGGAGTTAGACAAATTGATGTAAAAATCCGCAATTTGCTCTCACAAAAATAAAACGTTATACGTCAATTTTAGAGGTCACAGAACTGACACTTCAAATTTTAGATTGCGGTGCATATTTTCTGTTTCAAAATGCTCAGAGAACAAGCAATTTAAAAGCTGAATCTGCAAACAATTACAAACAGATTGAGGTTATAATTTGAGAAGAATCTTCTCATCGTATTAAGTATTGGAATCTCACTCAATATTTTTAAGAGTAAATCACTCATAAAACTGATCTAATTAACCCAAAAGATTTGGTCTGGTTATTGCTATTTTAATCTCACTGCTCATATTCCAGTTTTTTGAGTACCTTTAATAAAAAGGAATACATATATCCCTCTCTTTTTCAATTTTTTTGCTTTTGAAACTTTTCAATCAAATTAAACTGAAAGATTGTTTATTAAACAATGATGAGCTTTGATAGAAAAGAAGATGAACATGTGAGGTGAGTGCATAATTATTATTTTTGCCAAAACAGATCATTTTGATTGCCTATTTAGGCCGAATCACAAAATGAAATTAGTGTCACTTTTACAACGGAATCAAGTAACTAACTCTATTAACAGACTTCCTTCATTTAATGAGCTAACCTCTAGTTTTGAAAATTCACTTTTAATCAATCGCTCAAGCATTTCAACTAAAGATGATTCTAATATCCCAATAGAATTAAAACACTTCGATGGGAATAAATCAGTTTCTTCCTCACATTCATCATTAGAAGATAGTTCACCAATAAGAGGTAGATCAAATCAATCAAAATTCAAATTTCCAACAAATCCAAATCAAGGAAATATTTCACAGCCTTTCAGTCCTGCATATATACATCAAGGCCAAAAGACAATAATTTATTCTCAACCTCACACTCTACAACAAGTTGGACCACTTCAAAATATCATTCCAATATCACATCATGGAGCAATCCCACAAGTGAGTATTCATAAACATGATAATCGTCAAATGGAAAATTTTAGATTTCCTCAACAATCCTCATCATTGTCACCATCACAGCAATTTCTACAAACTCAACCTCAAGTAGTTCAACCTTCAAATCAAAGAATAATACAAGGTTTCAATGAATCAAGGAGACTTTCAATGCAATATCCTCCGTATCCTTCTTTTCATAAGAAGAATGATTCGTATGATTCACAAACTTCTTTAAGTGCATTAGCAGATGTTGCATCAACAACAAGAGAAGAAAACAGTTATCCCAATTTACTGAAAGATTTGGAATCATTACTGGTGAAATTTGAGAGCTTAAATCAGATTATTAATGATGTCAATAATAGTTTTCATATTCATTTAGAGAGCTCCAAAATTTCTAATGATAAAAACACTGAAGATAAAGTTATTGAGTTGAGCCTGAAATATGACTATCCTATCAACAACACAAAGACGATCAAACTAAACCAGTTCAAGAATTTCTTAAAAAATATACCAAAATCACAATTGAGTGAAGCGATCGGAATAAGTAATGAACTGAACCAGTTCTTTCAACGTTGGTTGATTCAAAGAGAAAATGAAGAAAGAGAAAGTAAACGTAAAGAAGATTATGACTTTGATATTGAATTGAAAGATGATGGCGAAATTGAAGAATATCATAAAATTGATACTGAAAATATAAAAAAAGAACGTAAAATTCATCATCATAAAAGAATATCGAAAACATCTGGACAACTGAGGCATAATAGTATAGACCAACCCAAAATCAAAAAAAAAGATCAACAATCTCGTTATTTAAAATTCACGGATCCTTCAACAACAGAGGATTTATCAAATTTATCACAAAGAAAACAACAAAAGAAACCTACATCATTATCTTCAAATATTGAAATAGTTCCCAAACAATTCAAAGATTCAATGACTAGTGACGTTTCTACAGTTGAAGCAGAGATAAATTGTAAACAATGTGGATCTGATGATACACCGGAATGGAGAAGAGGTCCATATGGGACAAGATCGTTATGTAATGCTTGTGGTTTGTTTTTTGGTAAATTAACTAAGAAATTTGGAGTTGAGGATGCAACTAGGATTATGATTGAAAGAAGAGATAAAGGACATGGAGATGATCGTAGAATTCCTTGTGAACTATACTGAAATTTTTACACTTTGTGTATTTTTATATTTTCATCATTTTTTAAGTGTACAAGTTTAATGTTTTTTTTTCTTCACAATATTGTATTAAATTGTTATTAGTCTTTTAGTGTATTAATGTAGCTCAAAATTGATCACCATTATTCATCATGATAATATTGTTCTATTAAATTCCAATCAATTTGAAATTCTTTCCAAATTTTGAACCATTTTTGAAACTCACTGAAACCATTTTCCTTATTAATATTATTATCATAATGATTACTTACAGTAGGTATGATTTTATCCCAATTTAAATAACAACAAAATAAAGATAATTCTTTAAAATTTGAGTGTTCTGAATATGGTAGATAAATTTCATTTTTGAATTTCAACATTTTGTTTAAAGTTTTGTTGAATTCATCATCATTGAGAGATTCACTATTATTTTGAAAAATGTCTTTCAAAAATTTCAACTTTAACTCATGTTTTGATAAATCATTAGACTTATAGAACTGTTCTTTGGAGAACTGTCTAAAACACCAACCTGTTGGTTTAATCTTGATGATTTTCTTATTATTATAATACTTGTTTAAAAACAATTGATCTGATAATTTTGAGATTGGTAATAAATGAATCATACAGTTAAATTTCAATGAATTATTATTGATATAATTCAGATCAAATATCTTAAATCCATCAAATTCATAATAATGATTATTATCAAAACTATTAAACTTTTTCAGATTAGTATCAAAAACTATAAATTTCATTAATATTTCGTCTTTGGGTATAAAATTTTTGATCATTTTGAATTTTTCAAGATTTATCAGTATTCTGGTATTCAAATATTCTGATAATCTTATATATAAGTTTTCTTTCCCAATTGAATAAGTTCCAATCAAAAATACCCATGATTTATTCTCATTATTTGATCCGAAATAATTTAAAATAGAATTTTTGGTGGTTTTGTCTTGAATGAATTTCTTTTGTAGATAAATTCCTGTTTTTTTAACTAATGAACTTTGTTCGATAAATAAATAAATAGGGTTTAAATAAGTTGTATCTAAATAAATTTCATTGATTTTTGAAAGTTTTAAATCATCTATACTTGAAATCATTTTCTTAGAAACTCTAAAATCACCTGTATGTAAAATAGTTTTTTTAATAGACTCAACACCATTTTCAACCATATAATGTTTGAATAAAAAAATTAATCCACCTGGACAATGATGAGCATCTAATGATAAAACTTTAATGAATTCGTTATCATTTGAATAAATTATTTCCCAACTATCATTTTCTATATCAATTAAAGAATCATCAAAATTCTTAACAATTTTTTCAACGATTAAATCTTTTGATATTTTAGAACAATAAATTTTACAACTTTCATTATTCAAGAACCACTTTTTAGATAGTCCAATATAATGGTCAGAATGAAAATGAGATAAAAAATAATGTTTTATAGGATATGAGTAAGAATAATTAAAACCATCAACAGATATTCTGAAAATTGTGGAATCTTTGAGTTTGAATGATAATGTTTTGAAATATGGAGCTAATGGAAGTGGTTTTGATACTTTGATAGGTTTTGCAGTTTTTATTATTGGCTTTGATTTCGAAGGTTTTGATAATTTCTTTGAAGGTATGACTTGATTTTTCATGCTCTCTCTAGTTGATGGATTTTCTTCATCGAAATCATCAATAATAATTGCATTATTTATCGTAACTCCTTCCAATGTAATCAGATCATCATTCAAACAATTTGAACTTTTAACAGTACTATTTGACATTACAACAACTTGATTCTCATCAGAACATAGATCAACATGATATTCTCTTTCATAGATTTGAAAATTTGACAAATTTAAACAACAAACAGGACATTTAATTACAATATGGTCTTCATTATTATTAAACTCATTTTCTGTTCTTTGACGCTTGAATCTTGAAAAATCTAAAGTCCTCTGCATGAAAAGTGCAAGCAATTTATTGAAGATTGAAGATGGTAATTAAGAAATCAAAGGAACTTGTAACTTGTATCTATGAAAACAGAGAAACAAATTAACAAGTGGCAATAAATAGAAGAGTAGAAAAATATTTCAAAAATCAAAGATATTAAAAAAGAAAACCAAAAAAGACAAAAAGAATGCGATTTCTGTGGATCGAACACAGGACCTTCAGATCTTCAGTCTGACGCTCTCCCAACTGAGCTAAAACCGCACTTTATACATGCATAAATGTTATAGATATCCATGTTCTTCAGCGCGTAATGAAGCATGGTGACGTCATTTTTAAGAGAAAAAAAAATACATCAAAACAATACACACAATATGGTAAAGTGAGCTAGAATGTCTAGATAAAAGTTAATGAGCAGTCATCTTAGAACAACATCAACTTCAATCAATGGATATCTTTATAGGCTTAGTACTTACTCAAATCTAAATAGGAAATAATAAAAGAATGGACCATTTTTCAAAGAGTCCTAGCAATAGGTTTGAAGGTTAATGGTTTGAGTTGGATAATGGATTTCCAAAAAGACTTCAACATATGTACATAGCAGTATAAGAACGAGAGATTCCTATGTATATATATATAGTAGTGAACACCCTCTAGGATATCAATTAGGAATTTATGCAAACCATTTCTGTAAAAAACCATTAAATTCTCCTACCTTTAAAAGACTAGTATTGGTATATAATATTTCATTATCAAGATTGCCACTAAGTATTTCCAAAAAGTTCATCACTTTAAGCAAACTCAATGATATGAAAAGAACTTTGTTTTAAAAACAATATATAATCTAAATACATATAACACCAAACTAACGAGTACGCATTATTGAAAACCACATCTAAATCATAAACAAAACTCCTAAGATTACCATTATAAAACTTGGAGCAACAACATTTGAACTTCCACCAGCTGAAGAATTAGTTGAAGATCTTCTAGTGCTTGCAGTAGCAGTAGTACGTTGAGTAGTTCTTGTACTTACAGTTCCTGTATTAGTCATGGTGGAAGTTGATGAATAATCACTGACGGAAGTAGCGCTTGGAATAGTACTTGAAATAATTTCAATATCTTCTTCATCAGTATAATTAACTTGAGCTAAAGCAACTTGATAATTAGCTAAATCATAAACAACATAAGCAGATCTTAAGAAAGAATCACCTAAAATGATCTCATCTGCACTGATAATTGCTAATGCACAAGTTCTAAATGATGAATCAAGAGCTAAAACGACTTCATTTAATGGAACGTTGATGTTAATACCTTGGAAATTATAAGTGATGTTGTAATCAACATTAACAGAAGGACAATCTAATAAATAATAACCATAAGTGGAAGAATAAGATGCATTAATAGACTCAGCGATTGATGAAACGATTGAATTTGGTAAATAGGTTAAAGTTGTACCAGAATCTAATAAAGCAGGTGATGAACCTTCGAAGATTGAGATTTCATCATAATTTGAATTAATGGAAATTGAATTCAAAGTGATTTGAATTTTAATTGGATCGCTATAACCTGAATTAGCTAGAGTATTGACAATTGGAACTAATTGTAAGTCACCTGAATATTTAGCATGATCAACACCACCAAATAAAACGTTACCTGTACTGGATGAATAAGAATTCAAATATAAAGAATAAGCAGGTGTATTGATTAAACCATCCTGTACTAATTTAACAGGTAAATTAGCATAAGTATATGGATTTTTACCTGCTAAAGCTCCAGCGTTTGTAGTTTCCAAACCAGTTAAACCAATACCTAAAACACCCATTGATGAATTTGATTGATTTGCAACAGCAAATGATAAATCAGCAACTTCTAAACCCCCAACGTTGACGTTATCATAACCCCATGAACCTAAAGCATAAGTTCTATCACCATAAAGGATATAGAAATCAGTATCATTTGAAACGAAACTTGTTGAAGCTGATGAGTTGAAAGTACCGTATTGGGTACAATCTAATGTGGCGATTGAAGTTGGTGCTGTACCAGTGAAGACAGCTTTGTTGTGGATTGATGGACTTGGAGTTTCATCTTCAATGTTGATGATATTGATGTTTGACAAAGCATCTGCATCATTTGTAACTCTCCACGCGTCTCTTTTCTCAAATGTGGATTCAGTGGATAACGATTCCAAACCCCCTAGCTCATTTTCTAAATCTCTGTATTTAAAAAATGATGATGATGACGATGATGAAGTTGATTTACAGTATGGATTTGAAGAATCAGAGACCCATAAATCACTTGAACCTGTATCTATCAACACTGTGACTTCTTCATTTTCAGACCCAATTCTCAAATGAACGGAATAGAAATTGGATTCATTTTCTATTTCAGTGACAACGATACCGTCAATTTCTCTTCTTATCAATTTTGGTAAATTTGCAGAGTCTGAATCTTGGAAAGTATTACCACGAGTTATATTGAATGGTAAGAAATGATAACCGGGTATATTTTTAGACAACACTGGGGAGATCAATGAGACCAGCGACAAGTATTGGAGCTTCATTGTACGTTTTTTAAGGGGATAGGGGTGTGAATAATGAATATAAAAGAGTTGTATAAGAGAAGAAATCAAGAATATTTAAATAAAAGAAATGTTTCGAGCTTGGAGGGGCCCGAAAGGGAAGCTACATAATTGTGCATGGAAAGGGATTCTATGAGTTTAGTGAGAGAGATTGAGCGTAGAGAGAAGAGAAGAATGGATGTTGTGGGGCTGTCCATTGTCGAGTATCCAGTTGCCACTCGTTGGATGTGATTGACATCTTGTGCAGTGGGAGATTAATAGTGGGAGAAATTTGAATTTGATTGTTTGATATCGACGATGAGACTAAAATAATTGTGTTCCAAAAATAAATCAAGTAAAACATCAAAAGAAAGAAATCAGTTGAATTTGTAGCGAATCAGTGAAGGAATTAAGGACATGGAAATGGATTAAATAGACGAGACTTTTAGAATTAATTCATTACTGAGTAGTTTTCAGCGAATTTCATTTTTTCAGTGTTTTTCTCACTAGCAACGATTGTACAATTGAAGACAGTTTAAAGACACATTTAGTGAAGAAAGATTGGAACTAGTTAGTAAATTGGATGTGAAAAACTCGATACGGTGATTCATTATGGGGTGGGAAATTGGAATTGTGCTTTGGTTGTAACTTGTTAGATTCGTCTCTGTGGACTCAATCGGGGCTGTGAATAAGTCGTCATGACTCTTGGTGGTGTATTATTAATTCATTATAGGAGTAAAAAGGAATATAAAGTCACTGAGTGTCACAGCACTACAAAGTTCTCACTGAACCCTGATACACTGCCACACAATGACTTTTCCCTTCCAAGTTTTCTCTCTTCTCATCTCTCCTATCTCCTCTCATCTCTCTAGTCCTCTAGTCACGATGATGATGTAATATTACTAAAATAATAGTGAAGCACATGGCCCATTGGCCAATCTCACTATTTCAGGGTCCTCTTATTATCACTTCAAAGTGTTTACAATATCAATACAATCACATTCACATTCTCGATTCACCACTACATCACTCACAAATAACGAAGTAGTTCAATCAACAAATCGAATAACCAACAAATTAAAAATAATTGATCATCAACAATTATAAACAAACAAATCATCTTTCTAGCAAATCACTCTAACAAACTCTACAACATCTTGGAATATTCTCCAAGGAAAAAAAATACAGCAAAAAGGGGACCTCCAATTCTATTCAGTTTTATCCTTCTTCAAATTCCTACTCAGTCTCAATTCGCTCAACGCAATGTTAATATTCCCATTATTACTCACTGTTGTTCTTGCCAAAAACATCGGAGTGATCAACTTCCCATTCAAAGCAAATAAACCACAACCGACTCAAGTCAATTTCTCGAAAAGAGATGAAGTTGATGGAACGTTACTAGCTGAGTTAACTAATGAACAAACTTTTTATTCAGTGCCTTTAAAATTTGGTTCAAATGAGGAAGAAATCATCGTGTTAGTAGATACCGGTTCATCTGATCTTTGGGTTTCATCTTCAAATAATGCTTACTGTTCCAGTAATGCTAAAAAAAGAGATATTGATCCTTCAATCATTAATTTAGGTAGAAAGCATAGATTTGAAAATCCATTAGGTGATTCAATTAAATTAAATTCCAAATATAGGATCATTGATGATGAAGATTCATTCAATTTAAACATTTTGAAGCAAACTCCTTCTTTAAACATAAGGGATGAGGTTCCATATACCGATACTCCAACTCCAACTATGGATTGTAAATCATTTGGAACGTTCAATTCAGATGAATCAACTTCATTCCAATCAAATAACACCCCATTTTATTTATCTTATGCTGATAACACTTTCGCTTATGGTACTTGGTCAATCGATACTATATTAATGCATGATACTAAAATCGAAAATATGAATTTTGGTTTAGCTAATGTTTCTGATTCAAACATGGGTGTTTTAGGTCTTGGTTTAGAAGCTTTAGAATCTACAAACGTTGGTTATTATGCTACCGAAAATGGTGGGTATACTTATTCAAACTTGCCAACTAAATTAGTTGAAGATGGATTGATTAATAGAAGAGTTTACTCTTTATATTTAGATAAAGCTACCTCTGATACTGGGAACGTTTTATTTGGTGGTATTGATCATGCTAAATTTGATGGAAATTTGGAATTGTTCCCATTGGTTAACACATATTATGGAACTTATGATTCACCAATTAGATTTGAAATCACTTTAACTAATGTTAGTGTATCTGATGATGATGATTCTTATGGTTTTTTAAATTCTCCATATTTTGCCAATTTTGATTCAGGTACAACTTATACATATTTCCCATCTTCATTATTATCAAACATTGCTGAATCTATTGGTCTAAGTTATTCTTATTCTCAAGGAATTTATTATACAACTTGTCCAACTTCTTCATTAGCTGAAGAGATTAAAATAACATTTAATTTCCATGGATTTGAAGTGGTTTTACCACTATCTAATTTCTTATTGAAAGATTCAAGTTCACGTTCTTGTATTTTCACAATTTTAGAGACTGATAGTGGTATTGTTTTAGGTGATAATTTTTTAAGACATTTATACGTTGTTTATGATTTAGATAATTATCAATTAGCCTTGGCTCCTGTTATCTATACATCTGATGAAGATATTGAATCAATTTCAGATTCAATCCCAGGTGCAACCAAAGGTCCAGATTATGATCAAACAATGGATGTCGAAGGTATTTATTCTTCAATCTATGGGACTTTAACATCAACAAGATCTGGTTCAACGAGATCTGGTTCAACAAGATCTGGTTCATCATCACGTTCAACTTCAACAAATTCAAGCACTTCAAATGTGAATACTGCATCAAGAGAAGTTTCTGCATCTGCATCATCAAGATCTGGAGGAACAACTTTAAGTGCAGCAAATACTCCAAGTTCAGCAACTGCTTCATCTTCAGCAACAACTTCTGAAAATTCAAATAATGCAATGGTTAATGGTGTTAATAGAGGATTGATTAGTTTTATCACATTATCGTTTGGACTGTTATTATTTTGAAAGTCTTCACTTACCACTCTTTCTTTTGCGAGTATGAGTGATTTTTATCTACTGTTTCTTTTAGCTAGGTTCTTTTTTTTTTTTTTGATTATTATTGTTCTTCTTCTACCATCAGTGTACAAATTATATCAATTATTTGATAAATTTTTATATTATAATAAAAGCTGATAAATACGAACCATAATTGTAACTTTTCTTGACTAAACTAGTTGACTATAAAAGTCTTTGAATATGTGGGAAATTACTTGAACTATTAAAGTATATAAGTGCTGGATATATCTGAGAATTAAATTCATTAATGTTCTGGTCCTTCACCTAATATAGCTATTTCTAAAAATGAAGAATAAACAAGAGGATTATACTCTAATAAAAAAATCGAAAATAGAAAAATTACTATCTCTTTGTAAAAAAAGATATTCAATTTCAAATATCCAAATATTTAAGTAGAACTTCCCATATCTTACAATCGAATATATTATACCTCTAAATAAACAATATTAAATTTATAAATTTTTATTTTAATAATTATTCTGAGTTTCATACAAGGATATTTTTTGATTAACCATAGCAAAAATCTTTATAATTTTTCTTTAACATTAATTGTACCATTTCTTGTTGCCTTTAAATTAACTTCTAAACCACCTTCTTGTTCATTGATTAAAACTTTTGGATCGTTGCTATCTTTCGCATCACCAAAGAAAACAACAGTAACAGTTAAATCATCTCTAAATTTTCTTGATTTTGGTGATGGAATTGAAACTAAAGTTGAAACATATTCTTTACTACCACCTAAACTTAACGCATTCCTTATTAAATGTGTTGAAACGTTTTCATCTTCTAATAAAAATTCATGTTGATTATCTTTTTGATTATTTCTAAATGGTGGTCTTTGAGATTCTTTATATTTTGGATTAGAAGTATCAATAATTTTTGGTAATTTTTTAGAATCATTTGAATTGAATAGATTATTCCAATTTGATGGAATTTTATTTAATGATGAAGTTGTATCATTTTTTTCTAACCATTTGACAACAAGTCCAACAATTTCTTCATTTGATAATAATTCATATAACCCATCACTTGCAATAACAACAAAATCATTTTTAGATGGATTTATTTTAGTTGAAGTGATTTCAGGTTCAGCTGTAACATAAGGTGGAGTTTTAGAATTTTTTGGAGGTGATCTAAAATAAAACTTTAAATGTTCAGGTAATGAATCAAATGATTTCCCATTAATATCTTTAACTTTATATCTTGAATCACCAAAGGCTCTTGATGGTTGTAAAGTACCTAAAACTCTACCATTTCTGATAACGTTTGATTCTTTTGGATGTTCTTTAGAAATTCGTTCAACTTCTTCTGGATTCTCAGCAGTTTGATCAACTGATAAAGATTTAACAGTCCATTCATTTTCTTCATTCAATGATCCTAATAAAGCTCTTGAATCACCGGTAACTGCAACTTTAAAGATTTGTGAATTTGAATCATAAAATGTTAATAAACCACAAGAACCAGAAGATGCAGCCAATGCATTAACGACATTATCCTTTTTAGAAGGGTCTTCAAATAATTTTTTCAAAGAATTGGAAACAATTTCATTATCCAGTTTTATAAAACCTTGTTTAATTGCATTATCAATTGAATCTTGTGATGGGATTGTTCTAAAACCTTCATTTTTATCACTTGGTTTATAGATTGATCCTAATTCAGTAACGACATAATTTATTAAATCTTCTTTTAATTTTAAACTTGTATAATAACCTGAATGACCATCATAAATCCCCCAAAAATAAAAATCAGAAACATCTGTAGAGTTTGTATTATCTTCATTTGATTGCTCAACAGGTACTGTTATAACAGCTTCTGATCTATCATCTTCAATTGGATCATTACTTGGTAATTGAGCAATATCGTATCTAACAACACCTTTACCTCTATTGACGAAATATGATTCTTCTAAGTTTCTTAATCTTCTAGTAATTTCATCTTCATTTAATAAATATATGTTTTGCTGTTTTGATGAATTATCATTTGATAAATTGTTAACAGATCTTGCAGTGCTGAAATTTTTGAAAGAATTAGCATCACCAGAATCACTTAGATAGTAACTAGATAGAGTTAAGTAGGAAGATACAAATAGAATCCCTGATGAAACTGCCAGTTTCAATCCCTTTGATTGTAATTTATGATGTTTAACATTTCTATTTGGGGAAGATTTAACAGCACTTGATGAGAATTTTTTAGTTGAGGCGATTTTTGTTAACAGTGCGATCTTGTTTGAAGAGACTCTTCTTCTTGAAGTTTTCAACGCATTAGAAGCAATGAAAACGAAAGTCATCTTCCCTTTTATTTACTTAATTCTTCTTAGTTTTTTGTGGTCTGAAATGATTTTTGCTGTAGTGGTTTTTTTTCTTCATTTTCATTCGGAAACGTCACACTACAAATTATCAAATAAAAGACATTAATCACTCTGTGCAATCCAGTATGTGCAGTCGTAAGTCCATTTACCAGAGGCTCTGCTGTCACAGCCATACGTAACATTTTTCACTATTTCTATTTCTGTGATTTTAAACGAATTTTCAACTAATTCAAGCACATCAGATTGTGTCAGTTCTAATCCATTTATAGGAACTTGTGAAACTTCACCATTTTCAAGAACAATCTGTTGTGATTCGTTGTAATCTTCAAAATGCCATAATAAAGGGCCTATATTAACCCATTTTCCATTGCTTTTCAAACAATTTTTAATGGTACTTAAATATTCAAGTATATTTGCAGCAGTATCTAAAAAGAACACAGTTAATAAGTAATCGAAACACTTTGCATTTGATTCTCTGAACTCTTTGGCATTGATATCGTTTGAATAAGTTGATGAGATTTGTAAATCATTAGGACCATATAAATCTGTGAATGAACCTGAAGTTATTGACATTAGTTCATTGACTTGGATTTGAGGATGTTGTTTTTGGAAATTTTGTAATTGGGAAGATGGTTGGACATCAGGGATATAAATCGGTCTTGTTTGCAAATCTCTTGATATTTGATTAGATGTTGAATGAATAAATGGATAAATATCATAATTATTTGAGATGAAAGTATGGTTCAATATAAAACTTGATAAAAATAACATGAAATATGAGAATTCATTCCCTTGAACTTTGAATCCTCTACTGACTAGTTCGAAATTCAATCTACCTAAACCAACACCAGGAATCAATATATTTAAATCAGATCTTGAATTTATATCTAGATGCTCTGATTCTAACTCTCTAATTATCTTACCAAAAGTTTGATCTCTTTCATTGAAACCTTCTTCACTCCATTCTCTGTAAAGCTGTTTCAATGTTGATTTGACTTTAATATAATCAGATTGCAACGGTGGATCCCAACTACTTGGTGATGATGATACAGTTGGACCAGCCCATTCTTCAGCGACAGTGATTGCCATTTTTTGGAAAAATAGTGAGTTTTGTTCAATGCAGTGTTCTAAAGTAGTGATGTGATTAGTGAACCATGGTATTAGATCTTTTTGTGATTTTGGTAATGATGAATATTTCAACTTTTTGGGAATGATTATTTCTTCATAAGCGAAAGTTTTATAAGAATAGAAAGCGTTTCTGGTTAAACTGTTAGGAACATGATACTAATATAAATATCTATTGAGCACCTACAAGACACGAGTGATTGCTTTGAATTCATCGTCATCGCTCATTTTATCTTTGATTATTTGTGTGTTTATTGAGTTGGAAAGAGTTGTGTCCAACACTTGAGTCGCATGGCTCACAATCGGTCCTATAATAGTCGACACGTACATGATTGAATTAAGACTATTTATCTTGTATTTTAGACGAGTGGACGTAATTGCATTAACTGTGATGAAGATGATTGTGCTCAAATTGATCATATATAGCAGTCTTGAATAGTCAAAGAATCCAGAGAATTAAGAGTAAAATTCAAGTCACAAATATATATATACAGATGGAGTTGAACCACTTTCACAGTGATCATAAAATAATTGAATGATTAAATCATAGTGAATAGTAAACTCTCATGTAAAACATATAAAAATCTATGGTTCAATGGTTCAATGGTCAAAAAACACTACATATTCAATAACATAATAAAATCTTCATAGAGAGATTAAACAGAAAACAAAGCACATTGAACAAAAAAAACAACCGCATTTATAAGTGAAAACCCTATAAGTAGTAACCCATTTCAGCAATTACAGTTATTAGATTGAGCAGAATCACTATGAACGTTTAAGTCGACTCTGTTTTGTTGTTGATTATCAGAACCATTTTGTTGATCAGAGCCTTCACCAGGAATAGGGATCTTACTACCAACGTTCAAAAACACTTCTTTAACTCCATCACCATTTTTAGCAGAAGTTTCCATGAACAATAATCCTTCTTCCTCACTCAATTGTAATCCTTCTTCATATGCAACTTTTCTACCTTCTCCAGTGGCTAAATCTGCTTTATTACCAACTAATGCAATGATTATACCTGGTGAAGCTTGTTCATGTAATTCTTTAACCCAATGACGTGCTTTGATAAATGAAGCAGGCTTTGTGATATCATATACTACTAATGCAGCTTGTGCATTACGATAATACATTGGTGCTAATGATGCGAAACGTTCTTGACCAGCAGTGTCCCTAATGATTAGTTAGTATTTTACTGATGAAATAAATCAAGTCAGTAAAGAGCTTATATAGTTTTGATAAAATACATACCATATTTCATACTTTATAGTACGGTCTCCAATGGAACATCTTTGTGTTAGGAACGCAGCACCAATAGTAGGCTCTATAGTAACAATAGGTTAGTGATTTGGTGAGTGGAAGAATTAACAAACTTTACAAACAAAGCTATATGGGTAATTTAATCTAAAAACGTACCTTTATTTTCTTGAAATTCATCACTGACAAAACGAAGTACTAGCGAGGATTTACCAACGGCAGCTTCTCCAAGAAGGACCAGTTTGATTGGCGTGGCAGGTTTACTCATGTCAAGATCTGGGATAAGTTCAACTGTTAATTGATATTTGATATTGATATTTAATTTTGTTATCTCAACTTTAATGGTGTCTGGATGATTTTTTCAATTGCCTGAGTTACACACTGAATAGATAAAATAGATATATGACCAATGGTAATTGAATAGATTGAGTTGATATATTGAACCACAGAACTACTCTCAAGTCTCGAGTCTCTAAGGTCTTGATAAGAAAAAAAAGTTGCAAAAAAAAGAAGAATGACCAAACCCAGGTTCGAACTGGGGACGTTCTGCGTGTTAAGCAGATGCGATAACCAACTACACCATTCGGCCCTCTTGATATACGATCAAATAACTTGGCTTACACACCGAGTCAGTTCGTTTTTTATTCAATCAAAAGGCAAAACTCCCCTCTGGCAGCTAAACAAGAAGGTTTAGGACAGATAGAATACACTGAAAGAGAGGTTTCATAAGTTGTATAAATTTCAGGGTTATAGTTCGATTATATATGTGAAAATTATAAGGTAATATGTTTAGAGTTATACATGGGAGTCCATCAGGAGAAAAAGACTCCAGTGTAAATATAAAGGGCTTGAAATATAACTGTTTTACTACCAACTACTTTAGCTAATTGAACTAGATCTAAGTCATCCAAGACCTTTGAAAGAGATTCTTTACTATGGATCCATAGTTGGCGGTTTAGTATTGTTTTGTTACTTCTTTTTAGTTTGGGTGCTGATACAGGTGGATCCTAGGGCATATGGACATTGATTGGTAGAGGAGTGAGGATGTGGGCTTTCTACAATATAAGCTATGGCTCAGCAAGTAATGGAATCGAAACCTCAAATTGTGCTACATAGAACTAGATGTATAGTTTCTTTGGAGTTTGATCAATTAAACAAATATTCATAGTTCAAACACTTAAATGGATTATAATCTTACAGGATCATACTAGTTAAAGGTAAAAGAGTTTTACCCATGTCATTTTTTTACTTGAAGGTCTATACTTAAGATAACTTAAGTTATTACCCAAGCTATTGTGTGAAAAGTAGTGTATGTAAAATCTTTACGCGACCAATAGGTTATCACACAAATTACCATTTGTTATAGTTGCACCGAGGTAAGGGGCTTTGGTCAACTCATAACTTTTGAGTCTGCTAGAATGATACTCAACTCACGAGTTTTCTGTATTATTGAGAATCTGGTAATCATCATTATCATTATACATGCTCCTATGATAGTTTAATTCGTAGTAATTCCAAATTCTTATCATTACTCAAGGTAAATACTACACCAGTACTAGACTGATGAATCTTACATTCTACTCTGAATAACATATAAGGAAGATATGACGAACATCAAGAATCAATTAATTATTGCACTTTGTTGGAGAGTATTTCTATAAGATTGTTGTACTTCTTTACTAATAGGTTTTGAAAAGGATCACTGAACATAGTACTATTGCTACTTTTGAAGTTCTGTATAAGTGTAATTTAGATTTATCAAAGGGATCTAGATCTATTCACGACCCATGACTTATCAACTTCTCAACTTTCGCTTTTTCTCAGTTATGAAATGTTCTAACTTTTAACAGTTGGATCTAATCATCATGAGTCATGATCCACACATCAACTTCTTTAATTTCACTTTATCTGAATTAGTGGTTATTTTTATAGATTGTTTGTGATCTAAAAGAATCAAAAAAAAAAATTACAACTTTGGAGTATGCTATAGAAACCAATCTTCAATGTGTCATAGATGAGTGATGATTTACTCCTATTATATGCATCAAAGACTCAATCATGCAACATTAACTCTTTTAATACTCTTTTAATTTACAATAAAAAAGACCGTTGGTGTTTGTTCCTGAGATTTTGATAAAAATCAAATTTATTTTTATTCCAATTTTTAAATAATTAAAATAAAATTAGCTATTATAATTTATTCTTAGTGATCATGTATTATTTATTATTAGCTGGTCGACATCGTCGTCGATATTATGATTATTATCTATCAATATTATCTTTTATGTCTTCTATTAATATAATTATTGAATATGGTGTAATATGATTGGTGGTGCCATCGATTGACATATTAAACGTCCAACATCTATTAATTATATTATCAATTACAGCATGTATATTAATTTATAATTGATGATTATACTCAATTGTATATCATTCGTCTCTGAAACATTAACTAGTCCAAAAAATCAATGTATAATGCTCAATTAATTATAAAAATTGCATCAAATTCGAAGGTACTGAATCTATAATCAAAACAAATTATTACAAAAACACATTGCCAAAAGTCACAAAAATAGATTATGTAGAGATAATAGACTACACTGGATACATTCAATTAGTAAATATCTACCATATATAAAGAATAAATATATAATCATCAGCTTATGCTTTTAAAGTAGTTAAATCAACTGGTTCACTCAATGTTACAATTTCATCGTACAATAAAGTTGTTAAAAATTCACTGTATCTTTCACCTCTAATTTCAGGTTTAAAATAAGAAGCTGCTAATTCAAATCTGTTACCATCACCAGATTTCTCAATTAATTTTTTAGTTTCTTCATCTAATAACCTTTCAGCTAGATCTGGTGTTAATTTATCACCTGTATCATTTAAAATGACTTCATGTTTAACCCATTGATATAATTGAGATCTTGAAACTTCAGCAGTTGCGGCGTCTTCCATCAAATTATTGATTGGAACACAACCTAATCCACGAATCCAAGATTCCATATAATTCAATCCAATGTATAAATTAACTCTAATACCAGCTTCTGTGATTCTGAAATTCTCAATTGTTGTGTCTAATAAATCTTTTGATGTCTTTGGGGCAGTTTCAGGAATAAAATTAATTTGATTTGGGAATCCTAATTCATTGAAAACTTCATTACAAATAGATGCTAATGCAGGATGAGCAACCCATGAACCATCATGACCTTTTGAAAATTCTCTTAATTTGTCATTATAAACTTTTGTTAAAGCTTGAGTGTTTGCAATTTCATCATTTTTAATTGGAATTTGAGCAGCCATACCACCCATTGCATGGACGTTTCTTGAATGGCAAATCTTGATTAATTGTTCAACATATGCATTCATGAATGGTGAAGTCATTGTAATCAAATCTCTATCAGGTAATAATTTATCAGATCTTGATTTCAATTTTTTTATAGTTGAAAAAATGTAATCCCAACGACCACAATTTAAACCAGAAGAGTGTTGACGTAATTGCCAAATAATTTCTTCCATTTGGAAAGCAGCTGGTAGGGTTTCAATTAACACAGTTGCTCTAATTGTGCCTCTTGGAATTGCAATGAAATCCTGAGAAACGTTGAATACATCATTCCATAATTTAGCTTCTAAATGATGTTCCATCTTGGGTAAATAGAAATATGGACCATGACCATTTGAAATCAACTGTTTAGCATTGTGATAAAAATATAAACCAAAATCAAATAAAGAAGCACTCATTGGTTCACCATCAACTAAAACATGTTGTTCCACCATATGCCAACCTCTTGGTCTTAAAATCAAAGTAGGATTATCATGTAAAGCCTTTTTGACAGAGTATGATTTCCCTTTAATTGGATCGGTGTAATTAATTTGACCACGAATAGCATCATATAAATTAACTTGACCATCAATGACATTAAACCAAGTTGGAGCTGCAGAATCTTCTAAATCACTCATGTAAGTTTTAACGTCTGAATTCAAGGCATTGATTAACATTGAACGACTTGGTGGACCTGTGATTTCAGTACGTCTATCAATAAGGCCAGGTCCTAGAATTGGACCAGTCCAAGTTGGATCATTTCTTATATGTTCAGTTTCTTTAAGGAATTCTAATTGAACTTCACCAGTATCAAGTTTAGTTTGGAATTCAGTTCTATTGTTTAATAATTCAATTCTTCTGGAGTTGAAAGTACGATGTAGTAGAACGACAAACTCTAAAGCAGATTTAGTTAAAATATCACTAGTTGAAGTACGTGATAGATATGATGAATTGGTTGAGATCTCTCCTAAAACTTTAACGTTTTGTAGATTAAGTGAAGGCATTCTGATAAGTTTTGTGGTTGAGAAAAATTTAATGAAGCTAAGTTGTTTCATGATGATTTGAGTCCTTTTATATACACATTTTATATCGATGACTCTGAATTGAACAATCTCTGACTCTGTGGGCCTGTTGATGAATTTTTCGACTTTTCCTTTCGGACAAAAGCGATTTTCAATCTTGACGGGGGTTCTTAGTGGGGCTTCTGCCTAGGATCTATCATCTCAGCAGTCAAATGCTCTCTAGAGTCTGAAATACTGAAAGAAAACTTTCAACGGAGATTTCCGTCTGCGAGAAATTCAATTGAAAAGAGGGTGAAGAGCTCACCATCCTACACTTTCAGTGGACTCATGTATCAGTTCCTTTCCTTCCAGCCCTTTTGACCCAACTGCCAGAGTCATTGGAATTGTGTGACGTTTTTTGTGACACAAAAAAAATCGCTTCAAAGGAACTTTTCTTTCAAAAGAATTTTTTAGTTTCTTTGTAAAAATCTACAAAAATGATCATGATATGTACTATTGAGACTTAACCCCAGATTTCAAACGCTCAATAATCACTGACTCGTCATCTGTGAGAACCCCAGCTTCAATCAACACTTTATACGTTTTTTCAATAACATCTTCACTCACTTTATTTAATGATCCATTAGTAAATTTAACAGTCTTTAACCATTCTCTTGCATCTTCTTCAGTATAATCTAATTCAGTAGAGATATATTCAACAGCTTCTTCATGATTTTCGTTGAAGTATTCAATTCCCAATTCTAATGCTTTCAAAAACTCTTTAATCTCTGAATCATTAGATTTGAGTATTTCAGTTCTAACATTTATAACCCATGATGGCCATGGTGTATAGATTTCACCAATCTGTTTGACTTCTTTAGAGTCGTAGTATCTTTTAGTTGTGAAATATTCCCACATAAAGGCATCAGAACTTTCGATTGATTCATTATCATCATTCGAGTCTTTCACATTAACGGAATCTCTCAAATTCTTAAATGTTGAAACAACAGGGAAACTTTGGAAAAATGGTTTCTTGAAACCTTCTTGCAATGCCAAAACAAAAGCCATAACATATGAACCTGACCCAATTCGACTAACTCCAATTCTCTTACCTTGCAATTGTCTTTTATTTGTAAAATCTCTGTTAATACCCGTTGAAATTGACCAACGTAATGGTGATTGAACATATGTCCCAACTAGCTTGTATGAATCATTCCCTTGTGCAATACCACGAACAAATGCCTCTGTCAGCCCAATGGCAATGTCTAATGAGCCATCTCCCAATGATTGGATCAAATGTCCAGAACCTGATGGATATGGAATCAATTTCACTTCAATTCCTCTGTTTTTGAATAGATTTTTTGATACAGCAAACGCAATTGGAGTGCTAAAGTGCTCAGGAACGTAACCAACTCTGAGTACCATCTTTTGAATGAGCTTAAATCAACGTTGATCTTATCCTTTGTGAGTGTATCGGGCTGTTGAAAATCGGGGAGGGGGGGGGGGGGATCTTGATTTCAGGGTAACTGCCCCGGCTTCCAACAAACAGAAAAAAAAACCACTCATAATAAATGAATCTATTAAAGCACTAAGTTATAAAACAGCCATACTTTCATAGCATGTCTATACAGCTATTGCCCGGTATTACGCACGAGCCACTGGATAGAGTTTTAGAGGATCTTTTAGTGCGTTTCGTTGTCAATGCCTCACCTGAAGATTTATCAACAAATGCAAGAATCTTCTTCTTATTTGAAGAAGCTCATTGGTTTTATCTTGACTATTGTCGTGCTCTAAACCCAGAACTACCCTCATTTAGGATGAAGTCTTTCTGTAAAAGACTTTTTGAAGTTTGTCCAATCTTATTGAAAGGGAATGACCCGACTAAAGCTCTAAAAGAATTCGTCAATTATAAACAGTCAATTCCTGTTCGAGGTGCCGCTCTTTTCAACTCTTCAATGAATAAGTTACTACTGGTTCAAGGTTTTGAATCATCCAGTTGGAGTTTCCCAAGAGGAAAAATTTCAAAAGATGAACAAGATGATGAATGTGCAATCAGAGAAGTTAAAGAAGAAATTGGATTAGATATTTCACCATACTTAAATAAAGATGATTATATTGAAAGAACTTTGAAAGGTAAAAATTATAGAATTTACTTATGTCGTAATATCCCTGAAGATTTTGATTATCAACCAGTCGTTAAAAATGAAATTAGGAGTATTTCATGGATGGATTTCAAAAAAATTGGTAATAAAGTGAAACAAGATTCAAATAAATTTTTTTTAGTTAATTCAATGTATCAGGCTTTACAGCAATGGGTTAAAAAGAATAAAGGTGAATATAATGAAACTCAATTGAAACTTGAAGTTGAAACCCAGTTGAAATCAATGCTAGGTATCAAATTTGAGGAATCTAAATATAATAATGATAACAATAACTCTAAGATTGATCCAGGTAGGGATTTGTTAGATTTTATAAGAAAATCTTCAGCTAGTAAACAATTGGATAACATAAAACAGAAAATTCATGAGTCTAAACAAATTCCATTAGAACAATCTCAACAATACCAGTTATTTCATCAAAAAATCAATCTTCAACAAGCACCATTCCCATTCATTCCCCCAACCCAAGGTCAATTTTTACCATTTGCACCAATTCCATTGATGGTTCCTCAGATACAGCAATCCGGTCATCTTCCTTCTGCATTAGTTCCAAGTTATCCAGTTCTATACGATCAACATCAACATCAACATACATTTCCTCAAGAATATGAATTACATGTTCCTAATGCTAGTCAATTATCACGTCCTTCAGGTAATATAACTGTTTCTAAGAATGAAGAAAAATCAAGAGAAATGTTATCAATTCTTAATAATAAAAACATCAAAAATAATGCAAAAGAACTACTACTATTATTCAACAGTAAAAAAGATAATCAAGCTCAAATTTCCGCAACAGTTGAGCAAAACATTGATGATGATAGAAAACAATCATCCGACAAATCACATTATTCTAATTATTTATTGAGTTTATTAAACAAAACTTCAAAACAAGAAAATAATAACAAAAATAGTTCGCCAAATGTTTCATCTTCAAATGCATCAAAGGATTTATCAAGTTTGATCAAAGACTCGCCATCTTCATCATCATTATCATCATCATCATCAAACAGGCCAAACTCAAATTCAAATAATGCGAATGATTCAAGTGTTTCAAATGGTACAAATCAATCCAATTCTATTACTCCAATAAAAACAAAATTGAAAATATTAAAAAGACATGAGGAACTTCCTATAGTTTGTGATTCAGTTACTGTAATGGAGCCATATGGTCAAAATACTGCAAATATCAATCAGTCTAAAGAAGAAGAGGAACAAGAAGCGATCGAAAAATATACCAAGGAAGACATTGATGAGGAAGAGGAAGATGATTTTGTAGATTGTGAAGATGCATATGAATCACCTTCTAGATCTTCTGCAGACACACCTTCACAAGAATTACTTGACTTAATCAAGAAAGCCAAAAAACGTTCTCATAATGAAGGATATGAAAAATTTGAAGACTTTAGTGACGAAGAAGAAGAGAAGGTTGAGGACAATTATGAAGAAGAATTAGAAACTGAAGCAGAACAATTGGAACCATATGAGTTTGAACAAGAAACTTATAATGAATTTCATGAAGATAAAGGACCTGAAATTACTCCACCACCAATTATTGAACATTTCAATAATATTGAGAATTTGAAACCTCATAATATCACCCATCAGTTAGAGAAACAAGAAGAAATAATTACAAAACCCAAGAAATTCACAATGTTGAAAAGAGGACAAGACCTGAATGAAGTTCTGAAAAATGAAAAACTTGAAAAAGCTGATGATGACCTCTATAATAACAAAGAAAGTGAAATGAGAACTGATGCATTAGGTCTTATCCTTGATGATCCTCCAAAAAATACACATACTGATGCATCATTTGATTGGAAAAATGTTGAATCTAGTTTGAAACAAATTGAATCAAATTCTGAAATTCAAAAATTAGATAACAATCCATTATCAAATTTATTGCAATCTCCAAAAGATCAATCCTCAATCGTTGATAATAACATGAATAACAGCGTATCAAAATCATTATTAGGGTTATTACATAAAGAATCAGCACTCCCATCAGTTCAAACTCAAGATGAAATAGAACCAATAACAAGCACTTCAACATTAACTAGTCCTTTAGAGGATATACTATTTCGTAATAGATCACCAATTGAGAAAACAGCTGAAATCATCTCATCACAATCAAATGATAATAATTTGTCAAACAGTTTATTAGATTTATTGAAAAAACCAATCAAATCAACTCCATCATCACCAATTGACCAAAACTTGAAACCAATGAATGACGATAATAATAATAATAGCAATAATACTAATATCAAAGCTGGTAATGATCTATTAAATTTATTACATGGAACACGATCTTCAAACCCACAAAGTTCAATGAATTCATCAAATTCCAGTGCAAGTAATGAATTATTAGGATTATTACATGGGAGATCTATACCATCTCCACAACATCATGAATCAGGAGGAAAGGCTAATGACTTATTGAACTTACTTCATCGTAGATAGAGGAATTGTATAATTGACATGATCTTTTTTAATGAATTTAATGTTGAATTTTGTATCTTATATTTTGTTGTACACATATTTGTTGAAAAATATATAAAAAAAAAAAAAAATTTCCGATAACGATAACACTAAAGAAAAAATTGAATTTTATAACTTCAACAAGAAGTCCCATCACATCCAATAATGTCAAAGAAGATCCTTTTCCTTCATGGTTTTGCACAATCAGCTCAAATATTTTCTGGTAAAACAGGTGCTTTAAGAAAATCGTTAATCAAACATGGTTACGAACCGATTTATCTGGAAGGACCTTTAAAATTAACACAAGAAAGTGCAGGTCATCCAATATCTTCAGATGTTGATCTTTATGGATGGTGGAAATATGGAACTATAGACTTTGATGAAACTGAAGCAATTAGAGTTATAATAGATGGTTGTAATAAAGATGAAGTTGAAGGTATCATTGGATTTTCTCAAGGTGGTGGTTTAACAGGGTTATTAGCAGCAAGATATAAAGAACTATTACCAAATTTGAAATTTGCAATAATATTTAGTGGATTTAAATTAAAACATGAGAAATTTGATGAATTTTATGAACGTAATATTGAAATTCCCACGTTACATGTCATTGGAGAATTAGATACCGTTGTTGAAGAATCAAGGTCAATTAGTTTATACGAAATTTCTCATGTTGATAAAAGACAATTATTAAAACATCAAGGTGGTCATTTTGTTCCAAATTCAAAAGAATTTATCAATAAGATATTAAGTTGGATAGCAAATATTTCAATTGATGAAGAATCTAAAGAATGTGCTACAGATGAAGATAATTTAGAAGATCTGATGAGTGCTATTGATAACATTAGTAAAGCGTAGATCTATCATATTTTATATTTATATAGAGCATTATAAATCAAACACTTTAATTAAAACGTAAAGAAAGAGGTACAAAGACTCAAAATCTAAATACTACTGAGTGATAAGGACAACTTGAAAGGGTTTACTAAAGACTAGGTAAAATTAAATTGGACTACAAAGTTGAAAGAATCAAAATAGGTTAATAAAAGAAGAATAAGAAGAAAATGATGAAGAAATCAAAAAGGAGTTTTTGTATAAATATTCTTCAATCAGAATAACGTAATTTTCTATTTTCTATTTTTGAAGGGCCATCTCACCTATTTATTATAGAGATTGGTAGAATATTCAACTCTTGAGTCTTTGAGTCTAACAACATTATTCCCAAAAACGAAGATAGCAAAATGTTCACCAGATTGGTGGTGATACTCTGAAGCTAAATTTAAGAGATTTAGTACGAAGTCTAAATATCATGAAGATAGATTCATGTGAAACTAGTTTTCTTATTTCTTCAATAAGATATAAAGAAGAATCTATTTTGATGATTACAGAAATGAGTTAATGAAACTATTTTCTAAACTACTTTTATCTCTTTGAAAAATAATCATTAGTTAGTTTACTCTCGTAACTACTACACAAATCATTTAATGTCAAATATATATATATATATACATAATTAAATGAGAATTGAATGATTAGTTCAATTGATTTACATCCATTTCGTGTTATTACAGAAGTAACAATACAGAGGGGTATCTATTCCAATCAACAATGACTATTTCAAACAACATTAGCTGTGTAGTGTTAAATCATTGCCCACAATGAGCAATTCAATGATTCAAAATTTGAAGATCATTATCAAGATCATTTCTGACAATCAGAAAGTTAATGATATAAAATTCAGTAATGAATCATACTTTTGTGTCAATGTGTCTCTTCGGCTCGGATCAGTACCATATCACTAATCACTAAGTTTTATGACGTAATTCATGACAAATCAATCTTCAATCTTCAATCTTCAACAACTACAACAGTCAACTCATTGAATAAACATTCATTCAATTCTAAATCCATTGAGTGAACATCTATAGCATTCAATTCCTTCCACTCACAATGTTTCATTTAGCTCAGGGTCTATATGCCAATTGGAACAGAAAAGAAGGTACGTGAAATCACACAACATTCAATTGAATGATGAAATATTAACCAATTTCAACAAAGAATACTCTATACTGATACTAGGACTTGATAATTCAGGTAAAACCACATTTCTGGAATCATTGAAGCAGATATATCTCCCTAATACCAAACACATCCCACTCGACAGAATAACTCCAACGGTGGGGCAAAACGTTTCAAGTATAACTATACATAAGACGATTTTAAAATTTTGGGACGTTGGTGGTCAAGAATCATTAAGATCTTTATGGAAAGAATATTTCCCACATTTACATGGAATAATCTTTGTTGTGGATTCAACAGATAGGAAAAGATTAGAAGAATGTAAAGATTCTTTAACAAATATAATAACAGATGATTTAATTGAAGGAATTCCAATATTAATGGTGGCTAATAAACAAGATGTACCTGATCATTTAGAAGTCTCTGATATCAAAGAACTATTCAATCCCATCGCTGAACATCTTGGAGCAAGAGATAGTAGAGTTTTACCCATAAGTGCTTTAAAAGGTGATGGGATTAAAGATGCAGTTGAATGGTTAAATGTTAGAGTTATTAGAAATAAAGTAAATAGACAACCAAAGTTGAAATAAACTCATATATAAAATGATGAAAATCTTCTCTTACAATGTTGGTGTAAATTTTAAATGAAAAAACATATTCGTAAAACTTTTAATAGCACATAATAACTTCATAAAACAATAAATTTAGTTAATAAAAATAATAGTTTTTTCAATAATTCATACCAATTCTTCTTGTATAAACTTGGTTAGGATCTTCAAGTTCAACTTTTGGTTCAATTTCATATTTGAAATATTCATTGAACTCACCAAATTCAAATTGTTTAGCCCATTGTAAACCTCTAATCATTCCAGAATCACAAAGGTTAATTTCTTGTAAATTTTCACAGTTTCTTAATACTCTTAAAGATTTATAATTTAACCATGATATTGAAGATAATTCCAACGTTTCAAGTTTTGATAATCTTGTTAAATTATTCAATATTTCTAATTCCTGAATTTTAATTAAATCGTATGAAATGTTTGAAATTCTCTTGAAAGTTTCATTTGAATCTGATAAAAATCTTGGATTTGTACTAATATTATTATTGGAATTATTCTTTGAATGTTCAAATATTAAATCATTTGATTGAATGTCTTCTAATAATGAAGTGAAATGAGCATGTTGTTTGAATTCAATCTCATTATGATATTCAATTTTACAATCATTCGACAATGAAACTCCATTGAGATTCAATTCAATCAAATTTGGACAAAATTCAATGAAATATAAGATATAACCAATTGGGATATCTTTTGATGATGAAAATTTTAGTAAAAATTTATTTGTATATGGATGATGATTTATAAATGGTTGATTGTTTTTAGTATCGAATTTGATTAAATTTTTACTAATTAATTTAGTGGTATTAATCAATTTCAAATCATTTTTGTTAAAAATTTTATTTTTAAATTTAATTAGTTTTGATAATAAATCATCATTTATATTTATTTTAAATCTTTTCATCAATTTTTCCTCTTCAATCCTTGAATCTAAAGTGATTACCGACTTTGTTTGTGATAAATTATATGAATTTAGTAAATTAGACCCATATAATGGATCTCCTTTGAATTTCCAATCTCTCCATGATGCATAAGCATAATTTAAATATTCATCTTCATCAGTGGTATTAGTGTTAAGGATCAATCCATTGACTAGTTTAGATAAGTCTAATGATTTGATTAGTGAGCCGTTCATTGCATTTTCCTTTAATGAAGTGATCAATTGCGCAACTCGATAAGATGAAGTTAAAAATGGTTTAGCATAGATTAAACTTTTGGAATTCTTATAAAAGAATTTATTAACGTATAAACAACAAATCAATGTTCTGTAATCTTCAACATGATTGAAAATCAATTTCATGATCTCTGATGGTAAATGTTGGATATTAATACTATTTTTGTCAACTAGTTGTTTTTTGAAAAATTTAGTAACGTTATTATCAGTCAGTAAAGATCTATAATTAAACTTCTTCTTAACAGACTCTTCATCTGGCACTTCCAATAATGATTCATGGTTGTTGTTGTTGTTCACTCTCTTAGCGTCTGGAATAATAACACTACTATTAGTGCTTATGACACTGTTGCCTCTTTTAGTTCTTCCTGTGAAGGGTGTCACCACAGATTGACCATAAGCGGAGTAGTGTGAGTTGACAATGGAGATCCTATTGGACGTGGTGAACGGCGTGGTGGACGGAACCGGACTGACTGCTCTTGAAAACATCTGCTAAACCGTCTCAGAGCTTCGCTCTTTTCCTCCTTTCTTTCAACAGAAATAAACAAAACTTTCACTTTATTAATTTCAATTACTCCAGTAATTTTGTTTGTGATTGAATGTCCAGATCGGGTATAATTCGCGATCTGATAAGGATTGGTCCAAATCGGGTAATTTCCTTAATCTGGAAGTTTGTTTTTGAGGCTGGAGACTTTTTTTTTGTCACAAAAATTTTTGTTTCAGAAATTAATTGGAAATGTTAATGAAGAGTTTCATCACTTCAGAGATGGTAAAAGACCCAGCAACGCCCAAACAGAAAGTCGCTCCAACGTCTTCAACTCCAAAATCGTCAAAATGGTTCAAAAAACTCTCAAGTTATTCAAAGTCTGTTAACTCATCTCCAAATAATCAACAAATTGTGACCAAGATTAATGGTAACAATGAAATGAGTGAATTTGATAGGTTTTATTCTCCAAGAACTACATCCATACCACGCTCAGTCATACAGACACCCTCCACCTCTTCTACGATAAAAACATACATCCCTACTACCCATGCCCCTAAGATTGATCCATTTTCATATAAAACGTCAAATATATCACCTCCAACAAAATCTAAAAGAATCTTAATCAATTACAAATGTTGCTTCTGTGAAGAATTCCTATCATCTAAATTGAATAACGAGAAGACAGTTGAACTAAGCTGTGGTGATGTTTGTCATGAAGAATGCTTATTCTTGTTATTAGATCTTGATAATAATAATGCTAACATCAACTCTTTTGATATTTTCCCCAAATGTGAAGTTTGTCATAAAAAAGCCATACCTGAAGATGAAACTGTTATAAACAACATAATATCGAGATTTCTAATCAATTCAAATGATACCAATACCTATAATGTTAATCCGTCATATAATTATAACAACTCTTCACCAATTCATACACCAACTGAACAATTCTCAAATCCTTTATCAATGAATAACAATAGTAATGATAAATATAAAATAATGTCACTATCAAAGAAAAACTCAAAAGATTTAAGTATCAATATTCCAGAAAGACCATATAGCATATCGTATAAACATCAAAAAAGAACTTCAAAATCAAGAGGTTCTTCAATTTCAGCCATTTCTTCAATCACCTCATCAGTTCCAAAATCTCCAGAAGAGAATTTTAAAACACCAACTTTATCTTCATTAAGATCTGAATATACACTAAATTTGATCAATAATCTGAAATTTAATCACTTGAAAATAAATGCCATTGATTCATTTGGTTTATTAAGATTAGTCGATAGGCTAACAATAAGTGAAACTGGTGAAAGCTTCCAAGAATTAATAGTTTATCTATTTCAAAATAGCTTAGTATTAGTTGATTCATCATTTATAAAATTAAATATTTTCAATATTCCAAAATTCCCAAAGATTAAAACTCCAAATAGTTCAACTTTAAAGATTTCTTTGAATGATAACCAATCTTTATACATCACACACGATTCTGATAAAATATTACAAAAATGGATCACAGGTTTATGTGATTATGAATTTGTATTCAATTCAGTGAATTTATCATCATCTTTAAATATTATAAATAACCAATTAGTCGGCATTGAAAAAGATTCTGATTCTTTAGAGAGTGATTATTCAAATGAATCCATTAATTCCAGTCAATCAATATTAGAAGAAGATAAAGAAGATCAACTAACGATCCCTGTCTTATTATCCCCTGCGAGGTTCGGTTTAACTGACGATGATGTAACTCCAGTAGTTGAATACTTACCAAATTTATTAGAATTTCATAAAACTGATAAATTAGTACTAGTTGTTGATATTTATAAATTAATTAATGATGAGAATTTAATGGTTTTAAAGAATATTTCAAAAGTTTTATCAAATCAATTCAAAGAGTTTAGACTAATCAATTCAATTGGATTTACTTCAGTTTTATCATTTGGCGGAATTGACAAAATTGATGATATTGGCAATACTACACACACAACAAGTGAAACAATCTCATCATCCATAAATAAATTAATTGATCATACTTTAGCACCATCTGATTATTCATTAGTGATATTAACCAATTCAAATATTTCAGTTAAAACATTAAGTGATTTACCAATTCTTAATCAATTAATTATTAGTGTTCAAAATCAACAAGGCTTGAAATATGATTTAAAAGGTGATGATGTTCATAACATTGGTAATTGGGATAGAGTTATGGAATTACTAATACATAAGTTAGATTTAATGTTTCATCAAGATGGATTTGAGAGTGATGGATTTAGTGATTCAGATGGATTTGACTCTGATGGGTTCGATAGTGATGGATTTGATTCTGATGCAATTGAACAAGATGTAAGAACGGATGAATCAGATGAACATCAGGAAGATGACTCGACTAATTATGATTCTGAAAGTAGTGAGAAGAAATGGAATATCTTATTTAAAGACATTGACACTGCACCTCAAGAAACGTTGCAATAATGAGAAAGAAAACTACAAACATCAACATTCAAGGCGAATGTAAATAATGTATTCATATAGTATAAATCTAAACTAGTAACTTTGATGAGATGAATTATACATATTCTCTTTTATCTTCTTATATAGAACATAGAACTCGGAGATTACAAATAAAAAGAGGCACACTTAACAAAATGCGCAATATTTATTCAGATACAATCCCAAACAATCCAACTGATAAAACTCAACTCCTCTCAAAAATCTAGATGCATAACCAATTGGATGGTCGCAGAGTACAAGGCAACAATGAAGAAACGGAGTATCTTGCAGAGAATGCCGCATCTACGCTTTTTGAGTCTGCTATAACTGATGTTGATTCACCTTATGACAATGAAGATGTAAGATGGTTAAGAGAACATAGACTTCATCATAAAACGTTAAGTTGGATTGAAAAACCTACAGTATCTAAACTGTGTTTCGCAATGTTGATTTTTTTCATCTCAATGGGTATTTCATTATCATCTAAAGTCATATTAATGTTACAAATAATGTGTAAATTTGCTAATGATAATTATGGAATTGATGATTGTAAAAATCCAAAGATTCAAGAACTAGCATCATCTTTACAATTGAAAGTCATGTTCATCACCGGGCTAGTTGCTACATTAGTTAGTGGTAAAATAGGTCAACTATCAGATAGATTGGGAAGAAGAAAAATCATGTTATTCATAGGTATAACGACATTAATTGGAAGATCAATGAATCTAATAATTTATCGTCCAACTACTCCATTCTATACAATTTCATTTCTTTTAGTCAGTGTTATTGATAATTTAGGTGGTGGTATGATTGGTTTTTTAGGCGTTTGTAATAGTTATATCACTGATATAGTTGATCCTCATGATAGAGTTATTTCTCTTGGGTTTTCATCAGGGACGTTATACGTTGGACTAGCAGTGGGTCCATTACTAAGTGGATTGATCGTTTCATCAACGGGAGATTTAATGATCCCATTATATGCTGATTGTGGGTTGGCTTTTTTTTATGTATTATTGGTTCTTGTTACGATTAAAGAATCAAGATCTGAGAAATTAAGAACAAGATCTCAATCAATGCATCTAATGCGGAAAGAAAGTTTCCTGGCAACACAATCTTTGTTATTAAATGATCAATCGTTCTTTGAGAAATATTTCCCAATTTGGAGAATTCAAGAAGTTTTCACACCATTAAAATTATTAATTTTACCAAAACATAAATCATTACATTATATCCCTAGGTTGAACGTTCTTTTTCTAGTTATCATCGAAGCTATTTTAATGTGTGTTACAACTTCATATGTTTCACCGTTGATCTTATACGTGACATATAAATTTGATTGGAATTCAGAAATGATTTCATTCTTCATTTCATTAAGTGGGATTTTCAAAACATTTACTTTATATTTGATATCACCAATTCTTCATCATATTTTAAGATTTTTCTCTAATCATCATACAAAAAGTTTAGATATACCTGATTTTATAACAATTTTGATTGGTGTTTCATTTGAATTGATAAGTCCATTAATGATCATATTAGCAAATTCTAGCATGTTTATCTATGCCTCAACTTTATTTGGTTCATTAGCGGCATTAGCTTTACCGGCAATCCAATCAAGTATAGTTAAATACATGCCTGAACAGAAAGCAGGTGAAGTATTTGGTGCATTAGGTTTAATCAAGAATTTAATCGTAATGGTTGGTCCTTCTTCATTTTTATTCATTTATTCTCATAGTGTTGAGACGTTACCAACTTTGGTGTTTTATGTTGCTGCAATCTTCATTGGAATCTCGATTCTGTTGGCTTTATTATTAAGAATTCATGACAATTTACCTGATGATTTTGAAAATGTTGATGATGAAAGTATTACAAGTGCACAAGAAACTTCAAATTATGGGATTTTATTGCCCTCTACGTTAGAAAGAAATTTAAATGCTTGATATAGATTTAGCTAAAATTCATGGGCTTTAATGTGTCTTTTATTCCACCTCAAATTATAAATTATGACTTAATAAAATCGTAAATCAAACACGGTTAAAATATTTAGAAGGACACAATGAAAATTAAGAGAAGAAAGTGCAGGTCACATAATCCTCTTTAGATGTTGATCTTTATGGAAGAAATAGATGTTAATCTTTATTAGAAGGTAGAAATTTAAACATGATCCACTTGAAACCTAAGTAGTTCAAGTTATAACTGATGGTGTAATAAAGATGTAGTTCAAGGTGTTATTGGGGTTTTCTCGCGGTGGTGGTTGGTTATTGGTGGCAAGATATAAAGAACTATTACCTACATTACTTGTCACTGGAAAATTAGACACCTCCAAAAGATCAATTAGTTTATATGAAGTTTTCTCATGTTGATAAATCATCACTGAAACCTCTTTTGAATCAATCTATTAGTTATATTTGTTTGTTGATTTCTATTTTTTTATTGGTTTATGGTTCATTATATGAAATGTTTTAGTTATTACTTCTACAAGTACATGACTGCGTTCAGGTGTATGTTATAAGATTTAGATCAATGTGTGACTATTCTGTACAGTGCTAATCAAGTATAATAAAGTTTAAAGTTATATAACTTCATGAATATTCATAGATCAAGTAGTAAGATTCAATCAACTTAGATTAGAAATTCTAACTAGCTGATTTATGAAGATATGTGACATCTATCATCTGAACAATCTGAAACTTTCATGTTGTTATCGTTGTGCTTTTAAACAAGAAACCTCTCAAAATCGAATAAGAAGTAACAGAATTATCTTCATTCATCCTTAAATCTCTTGAAAGCTTCGATAGAATTCAAGCATGAATAGTGTCACAACACCAATCTGCAACTACTGTAAGAACAAGTAAAACATATCATTCACAATGAATTAGTAAAGATAGACATTTTAGATCCGTATAGTGCCTCAAGTGTAAAGTTCTACGATGAAAGGCGAATTAAAATCAAACATTGCTCCATTTGTCTCTCATTTTAATATTTTTGTGTCACGAGAAGAATCCAAAGGAAAAAAGAATAATTTCACCTTTCTGGTTGAAGAAATATAAAAATAAATTCAACTTTCACTCAATTTACTCTTTCTCACTCTTAAGAGATCATCACAATGAAACCGTCAGATATTTTTTACGGAGACAACGAGGGATGGCTTTTAACTGCGTTGAGTTCATTGATGTGCATCTCAGGTGCTTCCATCATCTATCTGGACTTGATCATAAAGAAATTTAATCCAAATTCCCAATTCGAAATCAAATCAAATCAAAGATTCTTAATCATGGGCTTCTCATTGAGTTGTGGCTCTTTGTTATACACTTCGCTATATAAACTATTACCAAAGGCAACTAAATATTTTGATAAAGTCTCCAAGGGTGATTCACTTCAAACACCTTCAAGTCCTAAAGTGTTGATTTATTTCAACTGTGGAGTCTTGATCTGTTTTGGACTGAACTATATCATTCATTTCTTTGCAAGTCAAAGTATAGTTCATTGTAATCATGGTGGTGATGAAGAAAGTCAATCTCAAGAACTACCAACACCTCATGGTCATCCCCATAACGATCATACACATTCTCATGGTCATGATACTCATGATGAACACAGTCACAGTCATAGCTCCTCATCGGTAGAATCAGATGACTCACATCATCATAAACATACACCTGATATCATTCAAATTGATGAATCAACTCCATTATTAGATAGATCTATATCGATAAAGAAAAAAACATCATTCTTTGGATTTTTCGATGACAAGTGTGTTTGTTTAACAGAAGTTAACTGTGAAGGACATCCATGTGTCTCTAGACAATTTGCAGATAAGATATCAAATGATATTCAAAATTTAGAATTTTATAGAGATATGAAAGATAATTCTCAAAGTTTAGTCGCTTATACTCATGATAATGATAAACAACATTCAGTACAAGATATTCGTACAGTTCCTGATAATTTTAGAATATCAAATGAAGCAAATTTACAAATTCATCAAAGTCATAAAGGAGATCATGAACATCAAATCAATACTCCTTTATCCAAAATTTTTTCACTTGGACTTCAAACTTCATTGGCATTGACACTCCATAAATTCCCAGAAGGATTTATTACATATGCCACTTCTAAAGCTGATCCAAGGGCTGGTTTTGCTATTTTTCTATCATTATCAATTCATAATATAATGGAAGGTTTTAGTATGGTGTTACCACTATATTTAGCTTTGAACTCAAGACTGAAAGCATTTTTAATTACGTTTATACTTGGTGGATTTTCTCAACCATTAGGTGCATTATTTGCTTATTTATTATTACAAGGTAAAGAATTGAATAAAGATGAAAGTAATTATATATTTGGGATTTTAATTTCAATAACTTGTGGGTTTTTAACTATTATAAGTTTGCAATTGTTTGCAAGTGCTATTAACTTTGGAGGTAGTACTAATAAAGTTATTATCTGGTGTATTATTGGAGTTTTCATAATTCAGTTATCAGCAGTTTTAACAGACTTCAGTTCAGAATGAAATTTTGATTTTGATTTTAGAGAAAAACACGTGTAGATGAATCTGTACAAGTAGAATATTCTAGAAATTGGAGACGCAACTTTCCAAATGATACGAAGAAATTTATAATGAGAAAGTGGTAAATAAATCTAATTTGTCTATCTTTTATTTAAATGAAAATTGTTTATGAAAAAAAAAGTTTACGCGTCAAAGAGGCAAAATACAAACAAAACAATCAAACAAATGGCAGATTTCCAAACTCCACGAATCGATGGGAGCTCCTTAGATCAGTACACAAACAGAGCAGTTCAAATAATTGGTCGTGTTGAGGCCGTCAATGGAGATCAGATAACATTTCATACACCTAGCACTCAATCCAACAATTTAAACGTTACTTTGTTAAAAGGTCCTGAAATCGATGAATTGAATAAAGGTAACTGGTATGAAATCGTGGGAAGAGTGATGGATGATCTTAGCGTGAGATTGGTGGATTCAAGAGATTTTGGAGTTGATATTGATGAAAAGGCAGTTGCTGGTCTGGTTAAATATTCAAGTAAAGCAAGTGAGATATTTCATGATTAGATTTATGTATGTTGGTAGAACTACACACTGGGTTTATTAACAATGATATGTTTATTATAATTTTTTCAATTAGATCGTAGAAGTGGTGGTGGCTTGAGATAATTTACTAACGGTTCTTGATAGTCTTTTACTTGCAGGATACCAACCACCGTTATCTGATGGATTTGGAGCAGGACTAGCATAGTTAGCAGCAGAAGTTAAAGTGTATGACCAACCTGGGGTTATAGTCGAATGTTGACGCAACAAATCAGAACGTAAAGTTGAATAAAATGAAACAGAACTAGTTGGATATTTTCTTGACCAAGTAGTTGCAGTGACTTTTGAAGCTGGTTGAGTTTGCATTGGTGCGTATCTCGTCAATCCAGTTTGTGAAGTATAATAAAGCGCAAAAGAGCTTGATTTTTCAGCTGCATTCAAAGTTGTTGTTTGAGTTTCAACGTTAACTTCAGCAGAAGGTGAATCACCAGATCCACTAGGTATAACGGACCCAGTCATACCTTTCAAAGTAAATCTTTTAGAATAATGGATCGAATAACCAGTGTCTTTGGAAGTAGCATAGATTTGAATGTAGTATAAACCATCAGAACCAACATCTTGTGGGATTTTCAAATCTATTGAATTATCAGTGATTTCACTTGATTTGACATCTTCAATCTTTTTTAAACCATTAATATCATTATTAGAACCAGTACAGATGGTGAAAGTGTATGATTCGATATCAGTTAGTAACGGACTTGAATTTGATTCGATCCATGCTATGCTAACTGTGACAAATCCGTTATTAACTTGATAAGTTTGTGATGAGATTGGTTTTGCAATTGAAACGTCTGCAATGATCTTGGTTATGTTTATTAAAACTGCTAGGAAGAATAGTAAATTCATGATTTGATATATATATCTATTTTTAAAAATATATTGATATATTAATCACCACAACAACTTAATCACGAATGACGAATGAATCATGAAACTGTTTCTTTCTATAAATAAAAAGAAAATCTTTTAAAGAAATTCATTAAAGAATTATGCATAACGGCTTTTCTGTTTCTGGTAATTTCCTTTTCAGGATGTTTTTCACATTTGATTATGTAATTCACGTCCGGGTGACCTTTTTCTGTTGGAAAAAAAAAGTTTCAAAGAAATAAAGATGGTTTAATTCAATAATTTATAATTCAATAATCATCCACAATGCTCTATTTGAAATCCATGACTAAAGTCATTGACAATTCAGGTGCTTTAATGGCAGAATGCATCAAAGTTATCAGAAAATCACCAAAGAACTTTGCATCAGTTGGTGATGAAATCGTTGTGGTCATTCAAAAGGCAAGACCAATAAATGCACAAATCACAGGTGCTTCTGCTTCAAATAGAGTGAAAAAAGGTGATATCTGTCATGCGATTGTTGTTAGAACAAAACAAACACGAGTAAGACCAGACGGTTCTAGTATCAAATTCGATGATAATGCTTGTATTCTAATAAATAAAAATAAAGAACCTATTGGAACAAGAATTTCTTCAATTGTTTCAAGAGAATTGAAAGATAAAAATTTTAATAAAATTGTGGCAATGGCTCCAAAGGCTATATAGATGGAGAAATTATAGATGGAAAATTTTTTCTATATAAAAACTTATTTAATGACTTGTACATATAAAGATTTAAAAAAATGCATGAATGATTATATTTTTTGTCAAGGTCGTATTATATATATATATATATATATATATCAATTAAGAATTGTATTTGAAGAATCTGATTCATATTTAAAAGAATCAACAAATTTTTCTACATTTTTCTTTAATTTATCAGATCTTATAAAAATTTCATCATTTAAATTCAATAATTTGATATCATCATTGATTTTATGATTAAGTAAATCATATGAAGTTTGTAAAATTCGTTCCATTTTGGATTTATTAATTGATGCATAATATTCTTTAGTCTCTTTAACTCCTCTTTGAACATTTAAATCTTTTATGATTGTGGTGCCTGGGTTATCTTTCAAATCATGTCTATATTTTAAAGTTTTATCATCATTGTCATTATCGTTAGTGTCATTCATAATATCATAAGATTTAGAATCATTATTGTCATCATCAAATTTTGACAAAAAAGTTTGATTTTTGTTAAAATCGTTACCATTTGAATCATTATTTATTGAAATCCCTTTATTCTTTGATCTACCATCATTAAACATTTGCTGAATGTTCTTCACCTTTTTAATAGATTCATCAACCTTTTGACTGATTTCAGCATGTTGCTTCTCTAAAGACATAAATAGTGCATCAACCTCTTCGAATGATAACAATAATCCGTCATCTTCATCTTTAATATCACCACCACCATATTTGATATCAGCCTCGTAATAACTAGGTTGTGATTTTGGTTTAGATAATGATGAATTCATTATATTTAGAATTGATTTCAGACTTGGTGAAGAAGGTGGAATGGAATTTGAAGAATCCAAGCCGATTGATTTGTATTTCGTGGAGGTTTTAGGCAGTGAGGAATTCATAATCTGTCGGGATATTGTAATGTTGAAGGAATAGAAATTGTGTGGTATTTCTCTTCTTTATGTTTAATAATTATGTTTTCACTCTTTATTTTGTGGCCTTGAAAAGTAAACAAAACAAAACTTTCCCGAGAATTAAACAGCGATGAGGTGAATAAAATAAAATAAAAAAGATAAATAGATAAATAAATAAGAATAAATAAGAATAAATAAACTCATTTCACCAAGTCATCCAACAGTTCTTCTAACTTCGATCCACTCTTTCTAACTCTGTTTTTCCCACTTTTTCCCCTTCCCATCTTCGCAACCTCTTCATCATCATCATCATCATCAAACTGCTCATCAGGTTTCTTGATACTAACTCTACCTTTAGGCACTTCCATCCCTGATTTGACAGCAGCATTAACCAACTCTTTTCCAACACCATACATCTTAGCGAATTTATCAATATCCTCATCTTTATATTCTTTATTACGATATTGTTTTAAACCTTCAACGATTGAATAAAATTCATCACCATTAACTTTCTCTTTAATGAAAAATTCTCCTTTTTTCTGTCTTTCCAATGCTTCATTAGATTCTTGCTCCAATTTCTTCTTGTTCTCAAGGATCTTCAACGATGGATGCTTATACAATTTTGTGTTAGTAGATTTTCATAACGTAAAGTCCTTAATTAGTGTATAGAGAGGTACACACAAAACAAACTTACATTCAAATCAAGTGATTGTGGAATCTCATGGATACGAACTTCAGGAAATGCTTTAGAATCAGTGTTGATTTTAGTCTTTGTAGAGTTAAGTGATTGATTTTTGCCTTTATTAACGATGGTGGGGTCGTTTGATACGATGGAGTTATTTGTAAACTTTGAAGGATATTTTAATGGATTTTGTGACTTTTTCTTAATATCATTGATTGAATTGGGAAGTCTTCTACTGTTTGGTTTTATTTCTTTTGATATAATTGATCCCATTTATAGATATAAATTTGTATAATCAGTTTCTTTATAAGTAAAAGTTGAGTGTTTTTTTTTTTTATTTATATACCGAACTTATCTACATAATAATCTCTCTATATTTTTCATTAATTCATTAATTCTATACATATATCTTTACCTATGAATTTGATCTGATTATCAGATTGTTGGAAATCTCTTCAATTTCGTTAAATTTCTGAATCAATTTCAAATTATTTTCTTTAAATTCTGTTAAAATTAAGAAAATTTCAGTGTTTTTGTAATTATTCATGAATATTTCAACATGATTTTGATATATCTCATTTCTTTTATTTAATAATTTCAATATTTCTAGTCTTAGATTATTAACAAATTTAAAAGATTTTGTTGAATTAGTTTCATTTTTCAAATTTTTTTCAAATTTATTAAAATCTTCTTTTATAAATTGTTCAGTTTCTTTATTGAACTGAATTAATCTTTCCTTGAAAATTGAATTGATTCCCTCATGCTTAATTATATTCCTTAACGGATAAATCTCATATTCTTCATCATCTAAAATTTCAATGCCACTACTACTATCATCATCAATATTAATTTCTTCCAACATTCGATAATCATCATCTTCTTCTGTTTTTTCCCTTTTGATATCATTAAATCCACTTATTGAGCTTAATGTAATCTCTTCAATTTTAATTTTTGTTGTTCCTGGTAATTTATAATTATAATTAATCGGTTTTATTGTTGGTTTCTTTGATTTTACTTCATTTTCTTGTTTGATTTTATTTTTATCTTTGAAATTATCAATAAATGAATCATCTGTATCAATATCAATAACTTCTTCATCTGATGGATCAACAAATTGAATGTTATGTTCATCTTCCATTGTAGTTCTTGATGGTCTGCCACTACTTGATAATGGACGGCCTCTTTTTCTTGGTAATCTTGTGTTGAAACTATTTGAGGTTGATGTTGAAGTAAATGTGTTTGATTTATTATCATTTCTTTGAATTTTAACATTTGGTGGGATTTTCATCTGTGAAGAAGTTGTTGTATTTTTCAAATTGAAATTTGTTTTATCCCAATTATTACTATTATTAACTGGTTTATGTCTTTTATTTGATGTATTTTCAAGATTTTGCGGCATTTCAAACCTTTTGCCTGTTCTATTATCATGAAGTTTTGAATCAATATGATTTTGTGAGGTTGAAAAAGTCTTTGATGTTATTATTGGAATTTTAGGTACAGGCATTGGTGGTGATCCAGGATTTGCTGCTTGTGGATGAGTTAAAGGCGGAGGAGCGTAAGATGATGATGAGGATTTTTGTGGAGGTACATGTGATAATGGTGGGCTCTTCTTTGGATTATGATTGTTCAATGAAGTTGCACCTGGAGGAATTTTACCATTTGACTCTTTGAAAACTTTATCCAGATCAATTGGATTTTGATTTTTTGATGGAGTTTGAACGTATCTTGTTGAATGATTATTATTAGTCCATGTATTACTTGATTGAAATCTAGCATCTTTGGGTCTTAGTGGCACTTGTTGAAGTGGAGGTTTAGAATATCCTGGTGGAGGGTTATAAAATGGTTTAGGTATGCTGTTACTGTTATTGATATTGCTACTAGTGTTCTTATTGGGATTAGTATGTTGATTGACTTTAGGTGGTTCATGGAATTGAGGATTTGAATTATTGAAATTTGTGAAATTTCTATATCCAAATGGCATATTTGATTGTTGATATTGAGATGGTGTGAATGTGTTAAAATTTGAGCGGTTTTCGAATGATCGCGTATAGAATGTATGATTATAATTCGATTGTTGTTGTTGTGGAGGTGGTGGTGCTCTTGTTGATGGAGTTGGTGGATTATTAGTTGGTGGATGAGCTCGTGGTCTTTGTGGAGGTGGTGGTTGAGTATTGTTCATCGTAGAGCTCAATTTCTTGTTATAATCTCGACGGGAATCTTCATTCGAGAGGATTGTGTAAGCCTCATTGAGCAGCTGGAATACTTCATGATTCCCAGTTGATTTATCTGGATGCCATTTTAGAGCCAGTTTTCTGAAAGAGGTGGTGATTTCTTTGCTTGACGACAGCCGACTGACCTGGAGCTTCTCATAGAGGTTCTGAGTGGCGAACTCCTTCACTTTCGCAGCTGAAACTTCATCCATTGGGCTGAAATTGCACTGTTGTTTTCGTTTCCCAAAAATGAAATTTTTGAAATAAAAAAAAAAACAAGATTAGTCATGACTTACGTAATAAAACCGGAAATAAATTTTCCATTCAATTTCGAGTTCCTTTAATTCCAACTGAATTTGACCTGAAATCACCACAACGAGACCATGAATCAGGACTCAGATCTCTCTCTGGAGAAGAAGGATGGGCTGAACCAGTCTATATTACTACCCCTGGTGCCAGAAGTGCGCAAGGCAACGAGTGTCGATATACAAATGAACGACTATAATCAACTACCACAAGAAGTTCAACAACTCACAAGCGCAAACTATCTGACAAACATCCAACAAGACACTCCTCCACCGGTTTGCAAACTACCATCAAAATCATTCACAACAAAAGGCAAATACAGTTTACAAGATTTCCAAGTATTAAGATCATTAGGAACAGGATCATTCGGTAGAGTTCATCTAGCTAGGTCTGTTCATAATTTTAGATTCTATGCAATGAAGGTATTGAAGAAAGAAAGAGTTGTTAAGATGAAACAAGTTGAACATACAAACGATGAAAGAAAAATGCTGGCAATCGTGGAACATCCATTTATAATTAGAATGTGGGGCACATTTCAAGATTCTCAACAAGTCTTTATGATTATGGATTATATAGAAGGTGGTGAACTATTCACTTTATTGAGAAAATCTCAAAGATTCCCAAATCCGGTAGCTAAATTCTATGCTGCTGAAGTTTGTTTAGCTTTAGAATATTTACATGAACATACCATAATATATCGTGATTTGAAACCTGAAAATATATTGTTAGATAGAAATGGTCATATCAAATTAACGGACTTTGGGTTCTCAAAAGAAGTTAAAGATGTTACTTATACTTTATGTGGTACTCCAGATTATATAGCACCTGAAGTTGTTTCAACAAAACCATATAATAAATCAGTTGATTGGTGGTCCTTTGGCATATTGATCTTTGAAATGTTATCAGGTTATACACCTTTTTATGATTCGTCTCCAATTAAAACTTATGAAAATATATTGAATGGAGAAATCAAATATCCAAATTATTTCAATAAAGATGCATTGGATTTATTACAAAAATTGATAACTAAAAATTTATCAGAAAGATTAGGAAATTTACAAGGTGGTACTCAAGATGTTAAAAATCATCCCTGGTTTGCTGAAGTCGTTTGGGAAAGATTGTTATCAAGAGATATTGAAACTCCTTATGAACCTCCAATCACTGCAAATACCGGTGATACTTCTCAGTTTGATAGATATCCAGAAGAAGAAAATAATTATGGAATTGTTGGACCTGATATGTATGAACATTTATTCAGAGATTTTTGAATATTTTTTCAATGTTTTATGTGATTGGTGTTTTCTTGTTTTTTTTTGCATTTCTCAAATCATTACTACTACCATAATCAAACAGATTGTTGGAATATTCACTATTACACGTGTATATATGCTGTCTTATCATATATTTATATTAATCCACCCATTTTTGATATTCAAAGACTCTTACTCTTATCACTATCATTGTGAGTTTTTTGATTTGTTTGAAAACAAAAATTGATGGTTGTGAATTTCAGGGTTACTGGTGTACATGAATATCATTTATAACATTTTGAAATCATCGAAATTATTTCATCTTTTCCATATTATATTATTTCCCTATCTTGTTGTTTCATTGATTGGTTGAATCTTTCAGTTTCTTATTTATTATTACTGGTCAAACTTTTTTTTAACTATTTTTGGACCTCATTATTGACATTATCATTTGTTTTATATCATTTTGTTTGTTGTGTTTTTTCATAGTTGTATCCTTCTGTTCTTTAGTTTGTTTGTTTGTTTTCAATTTTTTTTTGGAATGAATTATTATAGATCATCATCCGGGTGACTATACATTACCACTTGTTGTTTCTGGTTTGTCATTCTAGGATATTTTTTGTGCCTATCAATCCATGGTGTTTTAATTGCTATTATTATTGTTATTATTATTATTATTATTTTTTTTATTATTATTATTAGGATCATCAGTTTCGTCTTTTGTTCTTTTATAATATTTTGTCACGTTTCAGTTTGAGTTGATAGGTCTTAGGGGGACTATTTGTTTTTATCAAAATATATAAAAAAAAATAAAATATATTTCATTGTATTCTAAATTCTATATAGCATTCTACAATTGTTGGGAAAATAGATATATGTTAAAACAACATCACTAAAAATTTATTACTATTACTATTAAAGTTATAATTGTTATTATCATAATTTTATATCTCTCAAATATCATTCTCATACATCATCAATCATAACAATTTTTTCATCACCAATTATTACAATTATGATTTGCACTATCACATAATTGGAAATTTTTCATCCAAGTTGAATTTAAAACATGTTCTCCACTTAACCTTGAATTTGGATTTGGATCAAGCATACCATACAGTGTTGCCTTTCTTGATTTACCATTTTCATCACCAAATTTCATACTTTCAATTGGCTCAAATGTCCCGATTTTACCTGGTTTTGGTCTTGATTTAACATATTTAACATATAATTCATCACTTTCCTTAGCGATTAACCATACATAAGTTCCAGAAACCATAACCAAGTATAAAACTCCAACTGCCCAAATGTCAACAAATCTCGGATCATATTCTTCCAAAATGAATTCTTCTGGTGCAACATAAGGTTCTGATCCACATGTTCCTGAACTAAAATGAACTTCTTTTTCCCATGCAGTTCTGAAAACTGCACTTGTACCAAAATCTGAAATTTTAACAACACCTGAAGTTGTTAATAATATGTTTTCAGGTTTAATATCACAATGAGCAACACCTTTTGAGTGCATATAAGTTAATCCATTCATTATTTGTTTCATAAAACAATCAGCTTCAATATAATGAATCCCATCTCCATGAGTCTGGGAAATTAAAGTATATAAATCACCTCCTGAACAAAATTCCATAACTTCAGAATAAATACCTAATGGATTTTGCATCAAGTCTAACATTTTCACAACATTCAAATGACTTAATGAATTAGATATAACAAATTCTGATGTTAATCTTGTACTGAAGTGCTTGATATCTTCATTTTCTTTTGATTTCAACTCTTTAACGGCATAAAAAGTTTCCTTTTTCGTTAAAGGATCAATCTTAGAAACTAATTTAACAGTACCATAAGAACCTTTACCAATAATACCCAACAGTCTTCCGTATTTATCAGATAGTTTGTAAGTTTGATTAGTTGAAGCATCCTTTCCAGTATTAATTCTTTCAACTAACTTATTGATTAAATTTAATTGAGAATCTCCAATTGCTGCAATTTTATTGAAATTTATCTTTTGGGGACTTAGTGGATCTACATCTTCTTCATCTGATGAATCACTTTCATCACTTTCATCATCACTTTCATCATCAAAATCTTGATCTAAATTATCTTCATCGGCTTCATCAAAAGTTTTTCTTGATTGAATACTTAACCTTTTCTGAAAATCTATTCTATTTTTTTCAGGTAATAAACTAAATGCAACTTCATCATGATTGGGATTAGTTGTTTTTCTTAAAAATCCAGATAAAATACCTGAAGAAGCAGGTGCTTTTTCCAATACTTTAATTGGTTTGATAACATGATCATGAGTTCCATTTTCAAAAACTCTCAAACTACCTTCAACATAAGCAACTTTCGACACTGGCTTAGTAATTTTGGGAATCGAGTCATTTGAAGATCTCCTTGATGATGCGTTTCTAGTCAATGATCTATCCCTACTCAAGCTTCTTTTCCTTGATGATGACCCATCAATAGATGAGTTTCTTGATGAATGTCTTCTTGTTGAATTACTTCTTGAAACAGATAATAATTCACTGCTTGGAATAGGAACCAGACCAGTATCATAAAAAGAATCTTTGTTGCCATTACTACTGCGTCTAGAATTACTTCTCGATGTAACTTTGGGTATTAAATTTGAACTTGTTGAAGGCGAAGCACTTCTTGAAGGGATTGATTTCTTCGACAGCACCGTATTAGTTTCAGTGGTATTTTCACAGTCGGCCACTGGTTGTAATTTAGGAGATTTAACGAATAAGTTCTTTAATTGAGAAGATAATGAATTTTGTTTCTTTATAGGTGAATCATTGTTATTTGGAATTTGGATTTTTGAAGGATCATCGTGAGATCTACCTGATCTATGAGTAACTGAAGGCATGTCCAAGATCATTAATGGATATTATGTGAGTGACGGTTTCTGAGAAACAAAATTGTAGGTGTTTTTTTATAACTTTGCTTCCTTTTAAGTTACTTTTATAAGTAATTTAAACAGTAAAAATTTCCACTGATATTTTTTTTTCCTGTTTTTATCCTTCAGGGTTTTAATGACGTATGTTTCATGTACAAGCCCCACTGTCTTTAGGCGGACAGTCCAGCAGGGTCCGGGCTGGAAATAATAAATTTAGGCAGCGAGAAGTACGCAAATCATGTACTCATCAAGTCATTAAAATATACATAAACTAAAACACAACTCCAGCCCATCCTTCAATAAAATGAGCCATTGGGGTGATGGAAGCCATGATAACCATAATTGTACCGAATAGCACAAAGGATAAGTTGCAGCTGCAATAGCACCACAATTAACACCTAGTGTGATTCCTCTTGTAATCATTTTCCTCTATTCTCAATAGCTTGAATAATGGTTGGCATGTTAATGCCCCCAATGATACCCTGAAATAACAGTAGTAACAGCCATCAAAGACTCTGAACCACCCAATGCTTTAACAAATGGAGTTCATAGTGCTAATGTGATGGATCTACCTGCAAACCCTAACGATCTTTCAGTGGAAATACCTAAATGATAACACATGGGTGGATAAATAAAGAAACATCCCATTGACATCAATAAAATTAGTAGTTATATTTCAATGAAATGTCTTTTCAGATCCGTTCTATAAGTATACATTGGAATTGATAACGAGACAATTGAAACATCCATCAAAGAACTGAAAAACATCACCCGCACCAGGCTTTGACCCTGTTTTAAAGATCTTTAGATATATGTTATACCTGTTTTATATTGATCCAAACTTGTGAAAAATGTCTCAAGTTTCATTGATGCAAAAATATAGAAGAAAAACCATGATAAAACAACTGAACATAAAACTGGATGCAAAAATTTTTTATATTTTGGTGGTGGTACTCTTTAAATGAATAAAAAAGTGCAATTGATAATTGCAATGGCATTTCATAATTTTAAACCAAAAAAATTTGGTAAACCAACTTATAAATAAAAGTCCCAAACACAAAATAATCATAATAATCTTTGATAAAATGACCAAATTTTTAATTGTTAAATCTTCTCTTACCTTCAATGGTATTGTTCTAAAATTGATTTTTTACAAAACAACTTATTTCCTTCATGAAATTCATCATCAACACCTGGATTTGATGGTCTTATTGGTGATGCAATTGGTGACGGTAACGAAGGTATTTCAAGGAATTTTTTTTCGAATTGGGGTTTGAAGAATAATCAATTATTTTCTAGTAGATATTATTGAAATTGGCGACAGTAATTGAGATTCAATTGGATGACCATCTATTGTGATTTACCAATTCACGTTCATCTTATATTCTTGTATTTATTCTCCTTCTATAATTTTCTTCAATCGAATTAGCATCTCCTCGTGGAATATCGTTTACGAAATTTCTAGGAACATCATTAATAGTTTTAATTCTTTCCAGTTTAGAATCTTGGATTGAATAGATAGAATATTTTTCCATTAAGTTGATGATGATGAGGATGATTATTGAAAACAGTTGTTGTTTCGTCTTGTAAATCACCACTCAAACTTATGAAATGTAAAAAAAATGGTGAAATAAGCAATTGTAGCTGTTGCAACTAAATAATTAAAAACGAATATAACTGCTTTAAAGCCTCTTTTTTGCACTAATCTTAATGGTAATGTAATAAAAAGTGAAAAAAATATTTATCCATCTTAAGCTAAACCCACTTGGTATTTCAATGATCTTGATAATTTTGGCAACCTGGTTTTCACCAAATATCATAGTTGATATCACCAAAAGTATAGTAATAACATACAAGTAACTGAAGCAGGAAATGATATTGTTGTGAGGATAATAATCTCATTGACACCGTATAGGATAACGAGCATAATAATTCCTAATAATACTTTAAGATGGGAATCTAAAGCGCATGTTTAGAGGATAATCTTGTTAGTATATGGTTATCTATGTCAATTCATCAACCGCAGACGATACTGTGAGTCCCACACAGGATCAGAAACTCATTAAATTACTGGATCTCTCTCATCTCTAAGATGAAAATTCAATAAAATAATGACTCCAAGACTTCCAGAGTCATTTCATTTTTAGTGATATTGTGACTCCAGACTGTGTAGATCGAGAACTGTTAAATGTTATGATTATAATTATTATAATGTCTAGGCATGATCATTTGATTGTTGAGTTTAAGTCAGTACAGCAATTTCTAAACTGTCGACGATTATGATATTCTGATAAAATTCAACATTTATTACGCATCGTTAGTTCTTTCTTAATATATCATGGTACTAAAATTTATGAAATAGAATTGATTTCATATGATCTAGTGAGTAAAATAAGTTGAAGGTTGAATCTGATCAAAGATTGATGAAAGATGAAGAAACAGCGTGTAAAATATTTTTATCCCACTCTTTTACAAAGTATCTATAGATGAAAGAATAATCTTGTTATTTGTTTTTAAAATGTATAAAACTGTGTTAAACCCACGAAAATTGAATCATCCTATTCATTTTGATTTTGATCTAAATTGGGTATATATATATAGTATAAATAGTGGAATAACTTGATAAAGAAATCTATAGATTTGAATGAACCAAAAGGAGAAAAAGAAAATGATGATACACAAAGAAGATTTTATCAAAACTTATGAAGTAAAATCACAAGATAAATCATACTTCAAGTTGTAGTCAGCATCCCATACACCCCAATATTTTTCAACATCAGAAGTACCTGAAGTATCTGGTTTCCAAGCTTCATCAAAAGCTTCGAATGCAATAACGTTAATACCCCAACCTCTAATAGCACAAACAGCATCTTGCCAAAATGTAGCAGCGTTTTCAACTGAAGGATAAGAGTTCTCAAAATGGGTACCTTGTGTTGGCCAACCAGTTTCACCAACCCAGAAAGTGATATCAGTCTCACCTTTAGCAGTTTGAATAGTTTGCAAAGCTTGCATAATATCATCAAAGAATGAGTAAGAAGAATTACTTTGAGTTTGACCTTGCCAGTATGAGAAAGCATTAGCAAAGATGACATCGGAGGCAACAATAGCTGGGTAAGCAGCACCATCAACTAAAACGTTCCATGAGTCAACAAAACCAACAGGAATTCCAGAATATGAAGAACCATCAACATCATTAATATCACCCAATAAAGTTCTAATAGTTGAGATTCTGTCGGCTAAATCAGAAGCAGACATGTCATCTCTGTACAAGGCTTCAGAACCAACGGTGACGGCTTTGATAGTTGATTTTTTCAATTTTGGTAAATAAGTTTTCAAAGCAGCTTGTTCTTCCAAGAAATGGGCATCATCATTTGGCCAGACACCTAAGAATAAACTGAAACCAGCCTCTTCAACAACTGGACCTAAGATTTGTAAAGTGTTACAATCAGAGGCAGCATAAACTCTGACGGTGGAAGTATAAGAGGATAAGACACGTAGATCAGCTCTATATTCATCAGCAGTTTTACAAGAACCTGCGTTGTCCTTAACACCTAAGTTGAAGGCAAGTTCACCAATAGCTTGAGCAGAGGAAACGGCAGCAGCGAGTGCGACTAAACTGGAGATCTTCATGACGGATTATTTGTTGAAGTGTATTGGAAATGAAGTTGTTTTGATTTTATTTTATTTTTTTGATCCTTTTTTTTTTTCGCTTTTGTGTTTCAGAAAGTTTTCTAAAAATAAAAAAATGTTCGGATCTACTTCAACCGATATTATAGAGATTGGTAGAATATTCCACTCTTGAGTCTTTGAGTCTGACAACATTATTCCCAGGAACGATATATTAGCAAAATGTTCACTGGATTGGTGGTGATACTCTGAAGGCAAAAATAATCATTAGTTAGTTTACTACACAAAGCATTTAATGTAAAATATATATTACGATACACACAATTGAGTGAGAATTGAACGATTAGTTCAATTGATTCACATCCAGCTCGTGTTGTTCTTGACACAAAACAAATTCTGATACACGGAAAGAATATCAAGTTTTGGTACTGAAATAGTTTTATCTTAAGAAGGAGAGTGCGTTCCAGACTTTGATATTTTGATTTCAACTTCCATCTGACATCCAGTGAGATTAAATCAAATGCACACCCACAGTTGAATAGAATTGATTTTCCTTCCAACTTCTTTGTTAACCGCCATTGTTTGAATTTCTATTCTTTTTTTTAGAGAATAAGTCAGTCTCAGTCTTAGTGGCGATAAAACTTTATTCTGTGTTAAATATTGAAAACTTCTCGGAAATTGGAATGGTATACTGTTTGTCTGTACTAAAGGCCGTCAATTGTAACAATAACTATACAAATATTAGTGGAATTCTAGCTGTATTCCTACTTGTCAGTACAGCTACCAATCGTGATATTCCGCTAATGCAAATATCTAGAATATTCCATAAGTCATAAGTCTAAAAGCTTATATAACCCTTACTTTTCTGTTTTCTGTTTTCTGATTTATTCTGAATAAATAATTAATCTCCTGATCCTGATGATTGCACAAATTATTGAATGTAAAATATATTTTCTATACTAATTGAATGAGAATTGAGTGTTCAGTTCAATAGAGTTAATCACTCACATCCATTTCGTGTAGTTTTGATAACTTCATTACAATCGTCTTGCTGGACAATAAAGGAATGAATGAGCAAGTGAAGTTGACATGAAGAGTACTTCAAAACTTCTTCATACAGACTATCCAGCATCAACTGATTCACATGGTGAATGTATCGTCCTGATCGTTCAACGACATAGAAGAACAGAACTCTCAATCCTTATCAAAGACTCAGTACTTATAAAAGGTATCTCTTATATCCTTTTCATGTGATTTGTTGGAAAAAGGGAAAAGAGATAAATGTTCTGACTTTACACTGAATCTTTGTAAATACACACGACAGACTACAATATCAGTCCATGCCTTCAAGGAGAATAAACGTTGAACATATTTTCGCTGTGATTACCAACAAATTCAAAGCTTTGACGGATTACAGAAATTTAAACACTTACAGCTTAGTCTCTACTTTGAGATATCATTATTTTATTTGTGTAGTTACCCTGATCTTCTCTTTCTCTTCAAAAAAAACATTAAAAATTTTTTCCATTTCTAAAGTATCTACAAACAATAAAATGTCTGATTCGAATTCAATTCCTGAGCCAGTGGTCCAATTCATCCAGTCGTTCTACAAAGCATACCTCGATAACAACGTCTATGACCTGTACACTCACTACGAGATCCAATTCAATAAATTAACAGAAACATATTATCAAAAACAATCATGGCCTAAACCAATTGAAGAAATTTCAAAATTAGTTAATAATGATGAAATTTTCTTGGTGTTATATTCAGAAGTTTACTATCGTCATATCTATGCTAAATTATCTCCAAGTTTAGAAATTCGCACAGAATCTTATAATAATTATTGTAATTTATTTAATCTATTGTTAAATAACGGAGATGGACCAGTTATGTTTGAATTACCAAATAAATGGTTATGGGATATCATTGATGAATTCATCTATCAATTCACTTCTTTTGCAAGTTATAAATTGAAATTATTATCAAATGAAAGTTCAAACGTTGATCCAATTGAAATTGAATACGTTTCTAATCATGATGAAGTTTGGTCAACTTATTCAGTGTTGAATGCTTTATATTCCTTGATTGGCCGTTCTAATGTCATTGAACAATTAAAGGATAATAAATTAAATAACACTAATTTCAACGATGTTAATTCGGAATTAGCTGGTGAATATGGAAGTTTATCATTATATAGAAATCTTGGATATTATTCAATCATTGGATTATTAAGAATTCATACCTTGAGTGGTGATTTCACTTTAGCTTTAAAGACGATTGAATATATTGATTTAGATAAAAGAGCTTTTTTCACCAAAATTCCAAGTTGTCATTTCACAACTTATTATTACGTTGGATATTGTTATTTAATGTTATATAGATATTCTGATGCTATTAAAATATTCACACATATCTTGTTATATATCCAAAGATCATCTGATGTTTCGAAATCAGGACAATATGATTTAGTCACTAAAAAATCAGGACAAATGTATGCATTATTAACATTATTAGTTGGATTAATGCCAATTAAATTAGATGATGTTTTATATAATGGGATTAAAGAAAGATTTGGAGATAAATTTTTCAAGATTCAAAGAGGTGGTAAAGATTCAATTAAAGTATTTGAAGAATTATTTAAAATTGGTTCACCAAAATTCATAAGTAATAATGATTTTAAATCAGATCCAATGTCATTACATTTACGTGTCTTTATGATGAAAGTTGAAAACATTGTATTTATTCCAACTTTAAAATCATATTTATCATTATATTCTAATTTAGAATTAACAAAATTGAGTAAATTATTAGAAGTTGAAGAAAGTGAATTATTAAAAATTTTACAAACTTATAAATTAAATAATAGACAATTGAAATGGTTTGAAGGTGAACCATTAAATGGAGAATTTGTTTCAGTTTATGATTTAGATATTTCTTTATCAAAAGATGATTATGGGAAAATATTCATCCATGTTAAAGAAAATAAAACTGTTAGAAAATTCTCTGATTGGTTTATTAGAAACACCGTTAAGAATTATTACGTTAGAGATGTCATTGAAGGTAAAACAGATTTACAAAGAGTTAAAAAAAGTAGATCATAAAATCCCATCTATAATTAATAATATACAATTCTTTTAATTTTTCTTTATTTTCTTTCTTTCTTCACTTTATGTTTTTTATCTTTCTTTACCTTTTTCTCCTTTTTCAATTCCTTTTTAATTGAATTCAATTCAATATCAGAAGGAACATCAAATTCATTCTCTTTATAACCAGTTGCAAAATGTTGTGGTTTTAAACCTTTAACTATTTTAACGTTTTCTCTTTGTTTAACAACTTTAGAATAATTTATCTCTGGAATGATAACGTCTTCAATAACGTTAAACACTTTACTAATATGATATTTATCATTAAATTTAAATGAATGTTTTGATGGTGTTATTAAACCATATGAATTATTATTATTTTTATTATCAGATGTTATTGGATTGGCAGTGATATCTTCGTTGATTGAATATGATTTATCTTGTTGTTGAAATGAAGGAGATTTATGTAATGGATTGAATGAAACAGGTAATTTTTTCAAATTATTGAAATTAAACCCACTTGGTGCTTTAATTAACCAAATTTGTTTACCTTTAAGATCTTTCGGGAAGGAATCTTTTTGTGGTTTGATTTTATGATGTGTTGATGGTGCTTTGTATTCTGGGATGTCTAGTTCTTCGTTATCGATTATTTCTTTATGAGTTGTTTCTGATTCTGATTCAGATGATGATTCTTCAGATGATGATTCTTTTTGTTTTTTGGATGATTTTTTTGATGATTTTTTAGTATCTTTTGTGTCTGAAGAAACAGGTTTTGGGAAATCGTTCATTTCAACGTCAGAATCGTCAGAATCAGAGACGTATTCTTTAGAGAGAGATGACATTTATTATTGAATTCAAATTAATACCTTTGATAAATTTCAATGCTAATAGAAATTTTTTTGAAAAATTTTATGCGATGAGATTGCCGGGTGATACTTTTATAAGGAATACATGTGGCAGAAGTACAGATATATAGTAATACATGACGGTATATAAAGTATATAGAATTATTCACACACCACTATAATCTTTCAATATACCAGCCATATGAACGTTAGTGATTTTACCCTTTCTTGATTTTCTCTTCTTTAAAACAACTTCATTATCTCTTTTAATAGTATTTGGATCAACACTTGCCGGTTTCAAACCAAGTTTATTCAATTTACCAGGTAGTTCTGAAGGGTGAGGTAATTTAACCGTTGACCAAATCTTAACGAATTCGTCATTGATTTTATTCAATTCACCTCCGTTATTTGTCCATATTAACCTTGGTGAATTATCCTTTTTAGTTCTTAGTACTAGGACTTTACCTTCTGATTCCAATTCGTTTATTGCGTCATTACAACCGTTCCAACCATCACGTAGTTCCTTCACTGGGATTCCTTTGAAATTTGGTCTTGTCCTTAAGAATTGTAATAACTCATCTTTTGATTTGATGTTATGAATGGAAACGTATTCTAAAGAGTTATCAATTGGATTGAATTTGATTTTTTCTAAATTTTTAATCAGTTTGATCAATTTTTGTTGTTGTTCATTGTTATTGAGATTAAGGTATGAAGTTAGTTGACTTATTGGGACTGGTTGATTTCTGTCCTTGATGTATTCGACAGCAAGCAGGAGTTTAGTTGATAAATGTGCAGTGCTGTCCAAGAGCTGTTTCTTGGTCATGTGCGGTGTTGGGTCGTTATCATCGAAGTCGTCATCGATTGGACGTTTTGTTGAAGTTACTGATGGAGATGGTGAAGGAGATGGGGATTGTAATTTGATTGAGGTATTTTGTTGTGATTGTGGGAGGACGGGAGCTGATTTGACTTTGTTTCTGAATGCGTTTAGGTTGGCTAATAGGGGGTTGGACATTGTGTATTAGATAGATATAGTAGTAGTTATTAGTAGTAGTTATTAGTAGTAAAGAAATAGATGAGTGATGAGTGAGAATTATTACATAATAATTACATAATCAGAGTCACCCTCCCACTCTGCTGCCCCCACCAGAAAACACCGTTTCCCCCCCATAAAGAAATATCTTTCAATTTCAATTTTCTTCTTCTTTTCCAACACAAAAAAACGAATTGACAAAACTAAAATGAACAAAAATTCTTTTATTTAAATTTACTTCAAATTAGTTGAAAATCTGTTGATTTTTAAAGAGATTCAAGATCATTTCTCCATCTTTAAAACCATCGTTGTTGGAGGTTTCCATGATTCATGTCGATGACCCATGAAATGATGATGACCTAAAGATTGGTACATATGTGTATGACTAAGTATATTGTGATAATATTGTAAGAATGTTCTGAGTGATGTGTAGATCATAAATCATAAATGTTTTACTTTTATATTAATTTATCCACTAAGACAGAATGAATAGAAGGAATTAAAAGAAGAAATGAAATATAGAATTACTCGGTCCCGTATATTCATCTGTCATTCATGTACATGGTGTCTCTATTATAGACAATGGGACATTATATTAACTGAATAAGCTTAAAGGTGCCAATTTAATAATCTTAATTTATGGCAACTATTCACGATTTTTACACACTTTTATTATTCAAGAGCATGGAATCATGGTATAATTTGTGGTTTGAAGATTGTGCACAGAAGACTGAAGAGTAATTTATACAGATAAATGGCCCGAGATCATGAGTCAGATTAATACGTTATAAGTTATAGCCTTATAACTTTTTAAAGAAGGATCATGATTCATGGGGTCATCATGGGGTGATTCATCTGATTCAATTAACTGAAACAGGAAATTACTCTTGAGTCTTGGGACAATATCATTTTTAGCTTGTATAATTCTGATGCAGATGAAATTAATTCAAAGACAAGTAAGTGTACTTGTAAGCTTGTAACTTATAAGTTATAAGTAAGTTCTAACGTATAAGTGGTAAATATACACCTGTTTCTTAAGAATGTGTCATTGGTTAGATTTAGATAGTGACAGTGACAGTGATTGAACCATACTCCAGAGTCCATCCAGGGTCAAAATTCAGGAGTTAAGAGTGGTGATCAATATAAAATTTACACGATATGCGTTATTGTTATTGTTATAGTTGTATTGTTGTTATTATATATTATAACCACCTGTAGTGAGAGCCACTAGAGAACCACTACAACCTCCATCCACTTCAACCACCAATTATACAACCCTTCAGGCTCCAGTCAAGATTCTTTTCTTTTCTAAAACATTGCTTTATTGCCAATACCAAAAATGTCTATCAACTAAACACCTTCAATTTTAGTATTTAAATAACCTCATTTGCTAATATAAACATGATCCAGTTCTTGTCTTTTTAATCTCTTTAATCTATTCAATCACTCTTCATTTGCATCAGTTACTTACTTCCAATACTGATGGGGTTTTTTAGAGACTGGTTCGGCCATCCTGGTAAAAGACACGATGTTTTCCATGCAGCTCCCATTATAAACGCAACTGATAAAGTTGAAGAAGTCGCTATAGATGGTGAAAATGAGATAAACGTCATCACTCACGATGAAGATCTAAGTTTTAATGGGTTGAAACCAACTAAATTCGATTTGATACTAGATTGGCTAGTTTACATCGTGGGAACTAAATTTGCATTCTATCTCATGTGGGCAATCTTATTACTTTGGTGTATCTTGGGGATCGTTTATAAGGCACCTCAAAATTGGCAAGTTATTATGCAAGATGCTCAATCTATTCAAACTTATATCTGGGATACTTTTTTAATGAGACAACAATTGATCCAATCTTATCAACAGAATCTAACTTGGTCTGAATTTACTTCAAGAATTAAAACTTTTAGAGAATTAGCTGAATTGTTGAAAAAAGATGATATCACTGATAACACCGATAGTAATGATAATGATATTGACATTGACATTGATGAATGTAATAGCAACCATGAAATCATTGATGAAAAGGGTACTGATATCGAACAAGATCAAAAACCATCATCATCAATTACAAATCACAAAGTTTCTCATATTTCAATTGATGACGTCTTACAACAATACCTTCCTGAAGAAGAATGGTTTGATAAATTCTCCACTAAACTATCAAATTTCTTAGGTTCCACAATCTCTATCATAATTTATTGGATTGGTATCTTCGTTTGGGTTGGTTGTGGTGCTTTATGGACAGATGCAATGAATGATCCCCCATTCACTGGTGAAAGAACTGGTTCTAATCCTAAATATGAACGTTGGAGTAATCTATGGCAATTAGCTATCAATACAGCAACTGCTGTTATTTTATTAGTCACTTCAGTTTCATTACAAAACGTTAGGGCAAGACATGATCTATTTCTTAATAAGATATTAGTTGACGTTTTACAAAATGATCGTTTAATAGAATCAAAATTAAGATCTTTGACAAATTCTCAAACTTTACCAAATCCAACTATTAAAATTCCTAGTGAAAAGAGAAATTGGGCTTTAAAATCAATCGATTTTTATGGTGATATCATCGGTACAGGTATTGGTGTCGTCGTTTGTATAATCGTCATCGTCATTTGGTTGGTCATTGGTCATCCAATGAGTTGGAACACTAATTGGTGGTTGATCATTGGGACATATACTGGTTTAATTGGGTTCATTGATGGATTTGTCGTTAGAAACGTTTACTATAGAACGAATAAAGCAGATGAAGCATTTAAAGAGTTGAATAAACATGAAGAAAGAGAATTGTTCAAAGAGTTGGATCTTGAACTACCAATCATCGAACATGATGGTGAAATGTCAACTTTAAAAAGAATTTCATTGATTGTAAATGATGCTTGTTCTTCAACGATATCCGTGGGGATTGGTTGTTTCATTGTTCTGTTATTAATCGTGATTGCTTCAGCTATGAAATGGGATGAAACTGGTCAATTGGTTTGTAATACTCCTACGATGATTATTGAAGTGTTCTTTTTAATGATTTTAATCCAAGCTCATAATTGGAGTGATGAAGAACAAAGAATTGAAGTTTGCTTGATTTCAATGAGAAGAAAGGCCTTGTTGGAGTACGTGCAGAGTATATGATAGATAATTTAGAATATACAGCATCTTATAGTTAATATATTTAGTTGGTAGTTAGTTATTATATCCGAGGGCTGAGGGCTTCTGATTACATAAGTCTACCGGAACTCATTATATTTTTAGAAATTTTCTTTTCTTCCTTTAATTCTCTATTATTACTATTATCGTATCCATTTTATCATCTGGTACTCGCAATTACACCCTAAAATGTCCAGAAGATTGTTCTCCATCATCCCAGCACTCTCAAAGTCCAAAAAGCCACTCAACTCAAACGTTTTCAAACGATCTTCAATTAATACCAACGATCACAATAACTCCATAGATTTGAACAACTCAGATATATCTAATGCCATTGACCTATTAACGAAAAAATCCACAACTGTATCCACATCAGAACGTTTGAAGTACATCAATCAATTCACTTCAGTGCTAAATCAAACCATCAAGAACAATAACGTTTCTTCAAATCATTTCCAAAATAGTATTCACGGGTTGAATTCAATTAATACTAAATATAACGATATAACGTCTTTAGATTCAATTTCATTAAAACAACGCATCAACTCGGTTAAAAATGAATTAGAACTTTTGAATATCTTTGATACATTGATTCATTCTGGGAATTTATCATTACAATCTTTCAAATTAATAGTAATGAATAAACATTGTTTTAACACATCACATATCTTGAATAAATTCCAATTCTTAGATCCATTGAATAAAGAATTCAAAGATTATAAAATCTTATTGATCATCAAATGTTTAAACTTATCACAATTCAATCTTGCCTTGAAATTATATAATGAAAACATTGAATCTTGGATCTTGCAATATGAATCTCATGAATTACAATCAGTGTTAATCAAATCTTTGTTTCATATAATCTATCAATTAGAAAAATCTTTGCAAACAATCATGAAATTATCTTATAACGAATTAAATTTTATAAGATTAATAATAACAATCCCAAAACAAATCATTTTCTATAAAGATGATATCATTTCAAATAACAATCTATCATTCTCTGAAAATCAACAGAATTTAATAGAATTATTATCAATCATATCAACGTTGAACGATTATGTCAATGATTTAATCATTAAAAAATTAATCAAATCTTGTATTTTAAATAGAGTCCAAGATGAAAAAATCATTGATGAATCAAATGAAAATCTTTTAAGAAATAGATTCAATAATGATCTAATCAATATCGTTGATGAATTGATGGTCAATTATAATGATAAGAGATTGATTAAATTGAATGAGTCTTTGAAACAGAATAATAATAATCACGTCGTGGAAGGATTATTTTTGTATTGTCCATAACATTACGTCCACTATCAACCACATCAATGATATAACGACACATTTAATAAACGAATTTAACGATTTTTTACCAGTTGTACATATTTTCGATCTTTTCAATCTCGGAGTATCCTTTTATTATTAATTAATACTCGTGTACTAGATAGAAATATCACAGTTCACTACCACCCTTATAAAGATGTCAGAAATCAAAGACAAAAGAGTGTGGACAACTCTTATCACCAACACAGCGTATTTATCTGGTTTGCTCGCATTAGATCACTCTTTAAAGAAAGTCAACTCGAAATATAGATTGATTGCATTATACACTTCAACTTTCCCAATTGAAGGTCATAAGGCATTAGACGATAGAAATATCCCAAAGATTAAGATCGATTACTTACTGCCAACAAAATCCAAAGATTACTCAAATGATCCAAGATTTTATGATTGTTGGTCAAAATTACAACCGTTTTCATTATATCAATTTGATAAGATAGTTCAATTGGATAGTGATATGGTTGTTATTAAAAATATGGATGAATTATTCGAGTACGATCTAATTGGTAATGATTTGGTCTTTGGCGCATCTCATGCTTGTGTTTGTAATCCAATGGAGTTTCAACATTATCCAAAGGATTGGATTCCTGAAAATTGTGCATTTACTAATAATACCAATGACGTTATTGAAACTGATAATGGTGATGTTATTCAATTAGGTCCTCAACCTGACGTCACTGCTTTGAAAATTTGTAACGGTGGATTACAATTAGTTGTACCAAATGCAAAAAATCATGAATTGATTCTACAGAAATTAGAAGATGAAAGTTCACAAAATTATGAATTCGCAGATCAAAGTCTTTTAAGTGATGTTTTTGATTCTAAATGGTTAGGATTATCTTACGTTTATAACTATTTGAAGACAATGAAGATCATTCATTCAAATTTGGATTTTAATAAAGTTAAAAACATCCATTATATATTGACTCCAAAACCATGGAACGTTCAAGAGTGTGGTGATGAATACTTGTACAACGGTGAGAAGTTTGTTGATGAAACTGATACTTTCAAATATTGGTTCGATGTTAATAATGATAGACTTCAATATGAATTGAGTAAAGGTATTAATGATGGATTTTAAATCATTTATATATTCAATTTCATAACCATATACAATTATCACCGAAGGGAACTTGGAGAGTATACTCCACGAGTCAATAGGCCTCACACTTATTTGTATCTTAACGGTGCGGATCTTTTTATTCACTTCCAATATCACACGTAAATATACTACAGAGTGAATTGTGAATCGTGATTCTCTAACACAATTAAATGGTAAAGATTTCCTTCTCCATTGGTCTAGTTATAGTTTCAATTAGACCTCCAAAGAGTGGAACTTAATTTCAATTTCAACCAACTATAGTAGAATTATCATCTATATATTGTATATCATCTATATGATCAATCACCGGATAAAAATAAGAATACATATAAGCTGTAAATGCCACTGTCAAATTAATGCACACCCTTATTTGACTGTATGTCAAAATCAAAAACAACAAAAACAATTCAAATTTCAAAGTAAACCATTCATCGATTGGTTGAAGTCTCAATATCACGTAGTTTGGGGCCTGGGATGGTAAAGTAGAATATATCCAATTCTTTGAAGTAAAACATACTTGGTAACTTTCTTTCTGAGTCTAATTTATTGCCAAACCATTGGATCATCTTCCCTAACAATTGAATCAAAGATTTTATGGTAATACCAAAGGAAGACCAACTATAGTCTATTGAACCACCATGTTCAATATAATTGATTCACTATGTTTCCGAATTCATAGACTCGTAAAGTAAATTGATATATTGGTATAGTATTTATTGTGTGTTACCATATCATTGAGTCTTGAGTCTTGACTATTGGTTCTGTCAAGAACGAACTAAGAAAAACGATAGATCATTCACCATTCACGAATCACCGTTCTTAATCTATTTCCGATATAATCAGTTTTTAATAATAATAATATATTATTTCATATTCATGTTTATTATTTGTTCATCATTATCTTTCAACAATGAACCCATGAACACTCACATAACTTCATCGACTTTGATTCCAATTAGCTCCATACATCAAGAGAAACATACTACAGATATATATGTTGACGGATAAGACATGATGGACAGATAACACCAATCCATGTATAATCTCATAATCGTATATAATTTGACGAATTCAAATAATAACATGTCAAAAACTGCACAAAAAAACGCACTTATAGATTTTATTTTCGAAGCTCTCTGATCCTGAATTAGTCGATCATCCATATGGAAACCATTGCATTCATCGATTCTAGTGCTGCTTTTGGGTGTACTTCTTCGAAAAAGGAACATACCTCTTCTTCATTCGTTGAAAATATCATGTTTTAGGAGATTTAGTTCACATACACTTACATTCAAATGATATATAAATATCACCCATAATCATCTAAACATAACAAAACATGGTTACTGAGTTCCCTCTATCTTACCTCATATTGTTATTATTATGTCTCCACTAAAATTCATACCAATAGCGCTCTCAATTCTGAGTCTAGTCTCTGCTGAGGATATTCCAACAGAATGTGCTGAAGTCGATTATACATGTCATGTTTATTGTGGTGGTATGGCAAGAAATGCAAGAACTTGTTCTAATAATGGAGATTACCACGCTCCTTTTAATCATGATTGTCTTTGTGGTGATAAAGCCGAGTTTGTCAGTTTAAGAGATGAATGTTATAAATGTGGTTGGGCTATTTGGAATTCTTATGGTGAGTTTATCACTGATGCAATTTCTGAATGTTCATTCACTCAAACTGAACCAACTTCTGATGATTGTTTGAAATATTATACAACACTTGAATCAGAAAACCATTCAAGTTCTGCAATTGACCCTGTTAGTTCTGATGACGTGAACACATCAAGTTCTGTTGATTATCCTTCCTCTTCAGAAGCTGTTTCTTCTGACGATCATGTTTCTTCTTCAACTGGCTCTACTGATGCTTCTCATAGCACTGATTCAATCGCTTCTTCAAGTGATGAAGCTGTTTCATCATCAACTGGTATCACATGGACCAGAGTTCCTATTCCAACAAGAGTCGTTACTACTGATTTAACTCTTGACTTCACATACACAAGTGAACCTGGTTTAACTTTATGTGGAGGAACAACCATTACTAGTTCTACTCATATCCCAGTTGCAACTAATAACCCAATCGAAATGGATTTCATTACTTGGACAGTTTGGGAGAAATTCTTTGGTGACTTCCCAGTGACAGTTTACTCAGTTTTCAACTTCACTCAAGATCAAACAGATATTGCAAAGATTGATTACTACACTGAAAGAACTGATTACCAAAAATACGAACCATTAGGCTCATCATACGTTGAGATTAATTACGAACAAGGTGTCGTTGCTAAATTTGATTCAAGTTCAACAGGTACACCATACATTTTATTGATTGAAATGAAGAATGGTGAAAGATACACTTATGCTCCTACTTGTTACACTACGAATAAATTCCCTGGAAGTGTTTTGGGTTCTGATTACGACTATTGTCAACATATTCCTAACTTTGGTTCAAATATTTGCTTTAAACAAGTGACTCCAGATGGTCAGAGTTTACATTTGGAACTGAGACCAAATGGTGACGATTTGATAGAAGTGAGTTCAAGTTCTGACACAAGTTCCAGTGCTGAGTTGGCTACTTCAAGTGAAGAATCAATTTCATCATCAACAGGTATCACATGGACCAGAGTTCCTATTCCAACAAGAGTCGTTACTACTGATTTAACTCTTGACTTCACATACACAAGTGAACCTGGTTTAACTTTATGTGGAGGAACAACCATTACTAGTTCTACTCATATCCCAGTTGCAACTAATAACCCAATCGAAATGGATTTCATTACTTGGACAGTTTGGGAGAAATTCTTTGGTGACTTCCCAGTGACAGTTTACTCAGTTTTCAACTTCACTCAAGATCAAACAGATATTGCAAAGATTGATTACTACACTGAAAGAACTGATTACCAAAAATACGAACCATTAGGCTCATCATACGTTGAGATTAATTACGAACAAGGTGTCGTTGCTAAATTTGATTCAAGTTCAACAGGTACACCATACATTTTATTGATTGAAATGAAGAATGGTGAAAGATACACTTATGCTCCTACTTGTTACACTACAAATAAATTCCCTGGAAGTGTTTTGGGTTCTGATTACGACTATTGTCAACATATTCCTAACTTTGGTTCAAATATTTGCTTTAAACAAGTGACCCCAGATGGTGAGAGTTTACATTTGGAATTGAGACCAAATGGTGACGATCCGATTGAAGTAAGTTCAAGCCTACAGGTTTCTTCAGAGGCCAGTTCTGAGTTAAGCTCCAATGTCGCTTCATCTACTGTTAGCTCAACTTCATCATTCACTTCTAACATTCCATCTGATCAACCATCATCAATCACATCCGCATCCGTATCTGAAGCTACAAGTGCAATTGAATCATCATCAAGTTCCACAACCGAAACATCAGCATTACCAACTGTTCCAATCGTTTCTAAAGCTGAGATAGTTAATGGTAATCCACAATGGATAGTTCTGGTCCCTGGTAACTTAGGTCCATGGACTCAAGTTTCAAGTGTCTTTACAAAAGAAGGTGTTTTCCTATATACTGATGCTTCAGCCACTTATAACAACGTTGAAGTAACTGATGCTTCCATTGATGTCACTCCTGAAACAGTTAATGTTGTTGTCTCTCAAGTCATTGAAACTGATGAAGCTCTTTACTTGATTGTTTCTGGTGAATTCACTGATGCTGGAAGTGCTACTTTGAAAGGTTCTATTTCAATCACTACAAATGATGCCAAATTGGTTAAGCGTGCTGTTCAAACTTTTGAAGTTGAATATACTATTGAAAATACTGCTGTACCATCATCATCTGATGAAGATGAAAGCTCCACTATTAGTGAAAGTTCCATTTCTTCAACTGATGAAGCTTCTTCAATTGAAACTTCCTCAGCTTCTTCAATTGAAACTTCCTCAGCTTCTTCAATTGAAACTTCCTCAGCTTCTTCCATCTTATCAACTTCCTCAGCTTCTTCTAATGCAACAATCACTTCAACTGTCACTTCAAAAGAACAATCAACTACTGTTATCACTACAACAACATGTGAAGATCACACTAAATGTTCTGTAACTGATATCACTACTGGTGTTACTGTCATCACCACGACAATTAATGATTTGGTTACAAGTTATACCACTTATTGTCCAATTACCACTGATAAAGAGTCTTCCACTTCCAAACCAACGACAACTGTCATTACAGTAACTTCATGTTCTGATGATAAATGTCATACCTCAACTGTTACTAAAGATGTCACCAAAACAAAGACTTCAAGAGGCACTGCAACTGAGCATACTACCCATCAAACAAAAACAACACCAAAGGAAGACAAGAAATCAACAGTCACTAAACAGATAACTTCAACTCATACAAATGCTAGTAACAGTAAAGAAACTGTTACTTACACAACAACTTATGAAACTTCTGTTCCAAAACCATCTCCTGAAACTAAAACCACATCAGGTAAAGCTGATACTACTTCAGCTTCAATCTCTTCATTCGAAGGTTCTGGTCAAAGATTGAGTTTAGGTTCAGCAGTATTTACATTATTTGCTGGTTTAATGATTTTTATTTAGTTTTCGAATAAGTTTCAAAATTATTATCAACTTCAGTACACTGTTATCATAATTTCTCAATTAATTTCAATTGTGTGAATCGATTAACTTTATTTAGATTATTCTGTGATATATATACCCGTGTTTTATTACTTATTAGATGTATTAACAGTATTTATAGAGTGTTTCTTCATGTATACAGTTGGCTAAATAGATTTAACTTATTTAACTTATAAATGTTAAAACATCTTCAAAATTTTACCTGCAACACTGAGTAAAATCACTACAACAAAAAGACATAAAGAACACGAGTGACGACGAGTCTTTAAAATATCTCTGAAGTTTGAATCCGATTTATACCACCAAATTGGTACTTTTCAAGTTTCAATATTGTGTTTAAGTGAATAATAAACTGTGTAAATATGTATCCAAATGCAGAAATATGCATATAAAAGATTTGGGTAGATTGTAGATGTGACAAACAGCAACTTTATATGCACAACAATTTGGGAGGGTTGGCCGAGTGGTCTAAGGCGGTAGACTTAAGATCTACTGGAGGGTTCTCCGCGCGAGTTCGAACCTCGCATCCTTCATTATATTTTTTTTGATACTCTAACATTAAACTTCAAGAGAAAGGTATGATTTACCATTAGTTAAAATAATAGATAAGTATTAAGTAGTATATATCTTGTGAAGACGACTACTCTTAAATAGTCTAAATATACTCGCATTATGACCAGCGAAGGTAAATGATGATCTAGCATTTATTTTATGTCAAAAATGAGATGAAAAAATTTACTCGGTCTTAAGTTTTACTTTGTTTACTAGGCTAACTAACAGATGGTTAAATTCACTTGTGTAACATGTCGAACTTCTCTTGAAGATCAAGACATGCTAAAGCACTTGTCTACCACAAGACACAAATCCATCGTTTATGAACCAAGTCAGGAGACTCTAGAATGTGAACAATGTAAAGATGTTAACATCCATCAATTAAGCATAATAAGATATGGTGGTCAAGATATGTCAATGTTATGTCAATTATGTCTCTCTAAAGAACAAGACAAACCATCCACACAGTACTCACTGAGTAATGGCTCGATATTGAAGAATGTACCAAATTATTTTAAAGTAAGAGATTTAATTTGTTCAATTTGTGAATCTGACTCAAATTTGAATGTTAATGAATCAAATACTAATGAAATCATCTGTTCAAGATGTTTGAAAGAGACCCCATCAACTGATAATTTTGTTAATGAGAATAAAGAGAATTTTTTATATGTTTTATTGGGTATAAAAGAACATGTTAAAACAACAAAGCCACTAGTTAGGAAAAGAAAACTGGGTCGTGGGAAAAAATCTCGTTTTGGAGCTGGAAAGCGTAAACCAAAAGATGTTGGATCAAGACCACAAAGATCAGATGGTGAAAGACCAACAACTTTAAGAAATTTCAAAGCTATTGATAAAAAGGAAGTTAATAAATTGAAACCTAAAGATGAAAAACTTTCAATTGAAACAAAATCAAGTAAAGATATCAAGCTCAATGAAAAATCAACCAAAAATAAATCGATTGAAAACAAGAAAAATGAACTAGTTGGAAAATCAGCCAGAACCTCGTTATCTTCTCAATCTAAATCACTTAGAAAATCACAAAATCAAACTTCTTCACCAAAGAACGATTTAAAGAAAACTATCACCCCAAAAAATATTGAGGTAAAAGCTAAGAATAATGTGAAAATTACTTCAAATTCAAATAATGATAACTCTAAATCCGAAATCGAAAAATCAACCCAACCTGAGCCAACAAAACAAAAGGATTCAAAGCCAAAAGAAATACAACCAAAAGCTCTAATTAAAGAAGTTACAAAAGAAGTGAATAATTTGAAAATTTCGAAAGAGAAACCAAAAAACTCAAAAGTAAAAATGAAAGAAGGAACAATGTCCAATAAAGATTTAATAAAATGTGCTCAAAAGGATTCAAAACCTATGAAATCCAAGACAAATGTTTTACCAAATTCAACAATCAATCCTGTGAGTGCTACATATAACAAAAAAGGTAACACAAAAAAATCAAAAGATAATACAGAAAATAAGATAAAAGGTACTACTAAAGGTATCAAAGGTAACACTAAAAAGAACTCAAGCAGCAACTCTCAAGGCAATAAAGTTGATGAAGCTACTGCCAATTCCAAACATGCCAGAGATTTCTTAACTTCCATTCCACCTGATGAAGATCGTGAAGAGTTTGAGCATATCCCAAAATATTTATCAAATACACCAAAATTATCATATGATTCAATTGAAGACTATTTTAAAGAAATGTGTTATCATTTGTACCTCGAAGAGAAATTGGAGAGTAAACCAATAACAAATTTCTCAGTTGAATATTCTGAATCTGATCCAGATTTTTTGAAAGTTATTATTCCACATACTCAAGAAATTGAAAATTTAATACCTGAAAAATTTAGAAAATTAGGTAAATTACCATTTGGGTTGAATCAAGGGATTTTTTTATCAAGATCCAGTGATAAAGATAATATTTGGGAATGCTCTATTGAAGATTTGAACGTTATTACAAAAGGTGGTAAAAGAATGGAACTACTATTGAAGTTTTGTAAGTGGAATAATCATAAAACTTTCCCTGTTGGTTCTAATCAATTATCATTTTTACCTGCTTCTGCTACGATTAGTAGAATCTTATTTGCAATGAATAGAATCCAAAACCCAAAATTTATAAAAATGTTATTAGGTAAAGAATCAATTAGGCAAATCAATTTCAAAAACTATTTAACATTTACCAAAGATTCATTCAATGAATCTCAGAAGAATGCAATTCAACATGTTTTGAACAACTCAATTACTGTGTTACAAGGTCCTCCAGGAACAGGTAAAACATCTACAATCTATGAAATTATTTTGCAACTAATTAGAAATTTAAGAACTTTCCCAATTTTAGTTGTTGCTGCATCAAATATTGCAATTGATAATATTGCAGAAAAATTGAAATCAAATAAAGATTTGAATATTTTAAGAATAGTTTCGAATGAAAAACAAAGAGAATATAATGAGAAACATCATTTAAGTGATATTTGTTTACATCATAAAGTTTTTAAAATGTTACCTGAGAAATTTCAAAGAGTTTCACTGGATTTAAGGTTTAATAAAGCTGTTAGTAAAAACCAGTATAAAAATTTATTATCTACTCAGAATAGAGTTAACGATAAATTGATTTCACAAGCTCAGGTTATCTTAACAACTACAGTTGTTGCTGGTGGGTTTCAATTAAAATCAATTCCAAAATTACCAGCAGTTATAATGGATGAAAGTACCCAATCTTCAGAAGCTTCAACGTTAATTCCATTAAGTATGCCAGGTGTTGATAAATTCATTTTTGTGGGAGATGATAAACAATTAAGTTCATTTTCTGATATTCCATATTTAGAGCAATCGTTATTTGAAAGAGTTTTAAAGAACGGTACATATACAAAACCTCATATGTTGAACGTACAATATAGAATGAATCCAAAGATTAGTTCATTCTCAATCAAAACTTTTTATGATAACTCACTTTCTGATGGAGTTACTCAAGAACAAAGATCTATTGAAGGTATCAAACCAATTAGTTTTATCAATCATAAAGGTATACTCAAAGAAGAAAAAGTTTCGAATTATAGAAGAGGTAATAGCAGTGGTGGGTTCACATATACTAATAAAGGTGAAGCTAATTTAATCCTAAGAGTTTTAAAGCATTTCATATTAGAAAAAGGTATCAAAAACGAAAATATTAGTGTTATTACACCATATTCTGCTCAGAGAGATTTAATTGCAGCATCAATTCAACAAGATAGAGTCATCAATCCATTAGATAAATTGATTGAAGAAGAGGTTGATGAAGATTCATTAACATCTAAGAAACCAACAACCATTAAAACTATTGTTGACATAATGGTTAGTTCAATTGATGCATTCCAAGGTCGTGAAAAGGACATCATTATCTTTTCATGTGTTAGATCTAATAAAGAAAATAAAATTGGGTTTGTCAAAGATGCCAGGAGACTAAACGTTGCATTGACAAGAGCAAGATGTGGCCTAGTTTTGATTGGTGATAAAGTTACAATGTCTCAAGGTGATCAATTGTGGATGAATTTGGTGAATCATTTAGAAGAAGAAAATGTTATTCTTGAAGAAGAAGAATTCTTTGGAAATGAAAGAGTTCCAGAAGTCGAAGAGCTAGAAGTATAGAGAATAAGAGGAATAGACAGATATAATAGATAATTGTAGCAAAACAATATCGACATTCGAGAATCGAACTAACAACTCTGTGTCAAAAATATGAATTCTAGTTTGGTACGTAATTTGTATGGGGGTCCACACTGAAAACTACAATTTCATGCTTTCTAATCGTTATTTGAGTCAGTAAAAGAGGTGGTATACACAATCATATCCATAGATCCTGAATATCCAACAATATCAACAGCTCAACACACAAAATCCCGTCAATAATGCACCAAATGCACGCTTTTGGCACACCTTGTGATGTTTTCCCACGCAATCAAAAATCTCCCCACTATAAACTAAAAACTGGTGGGAGACTCTTTAGGAAAAAACACAATTGAAAACACCATTTTTTAATCTTTCAACTACAAAACCATTTGAATATAATAAAGGTTCTAATTATACTCAATTGAACAACCTGAAAGAGATGCTGGTCAAATCTACCCTCCGTCCTCTCGCTCGTACTGCGCAATCTGCAACCAAATCTATCATTAATGCTAGAAGAGGTTTAGCCATTGAAGCTGATCCAACTGATGATGTTATTGTTAACGTTGAATTGCCAGCTAATTCATTCGAAGGTTATGAATTAGAGACTCCTTCATTGACTTTCGAAACCACTAAAAACACTTTACTTGCAATGTATAAAGAAATGATTATTATCAGAAGAATGGAAATGGCTGCTGATGCATTATATAAAGCTAAAAAAATTAGAGGTTTTTGTCATTTATCTGTTGGTCAAGAAGCCGTTGCTGTTGGTATTGAGAACGCAATCACTCCAGAAGATACTATCATCACTTCTTATAGATGTCACGGTTTCACCTATTTAAGAGGTGCTCCAGTTAAAGATGTTTTAGCCGAATTAATGGGTCGTCGTACTGGTGTTTCTTATGGTAAAGGTGGTTCTATGCATATGTATGCCAAAGGTTTTTATGGTGGTAATGGTATTGTTGGTGCTCAAGTTCCATTAGGTGCCGGTTTAGCTTTTGCTCATAAATATAGAAATGAAGATTTAGCTACCTTCACCTTATACGGTGATGGTGCTTCTAATCAAGGTCAAGTTTTTGAATCTTACAACATGGCTAAATTATGGAACTTGCCATGTATTTTCGCTTGTGAAAACAACAAATATGGTATGGGTACCTCAGCTGCTAGATCTTCCGCTTTAACTGATTATTATAAAAGAGGTCAATATATTCCTGGTTTAAAAGTCAATGGTATGGATGTTTTAGCATGTTATCAAGCTTCCAAATTTGCTAAAGAGTGGGCTGTCTCAGGTAATGGTCCATTGGTTCTAGAATATGAAACTTATAGATACGGTGGTCATTCAATGTCTGATCCAGGTACTACTTATAGAACTAGAGAAGAAATTCAACACATGAGATCTAAAAATGATCCAATTGCAGGTTTAAAAGCTAGATTGTTAGAACTTGGTTTTGCCACTGAAGAAGAAATCAAAGCTTATGATAAATCAGCAAGAGCTTATGTTGATGAACAAGTTGAATTAGCTGATGCTTCTCCTGCTCCAGAAGCTAAAATGTCTATCTTATTCGAAGACGTTTACGTTCCAGGTTCTGAAGTTCCAACTTTAAGAGGTAGAATCTCTGATGATACTTGGGATTTCACCAAAAATGACTTTTTAAACAAAGTTTATTAGATTAAATGGAAAAGAAAACCATTCTGTTTCAAGATATATATACGAATTAGAAAGAACCAAAAAAAAAAAGAAGGCTTTGTTTAGTTATCAATAAAAAATTAACGACTTGATTTCAGTTGTAGACTAATACATATTGATTTTAATTTTATACAGGATATTTTTATTTAGTTGCTGCAATAGCTTGTTGTTTTTCAAATTCAGCTTGTTTTTCCAATTGTCTCTTCATCATTTCTTCTTGACTTGGAACGTTACCTTCAACTAAATCTTTTAATTTGAAAGTTTCTTTTGGCATTTCTTGTTGTTTCTTCATTTTTTCCTTTTCTTCGGCAATTAATCTTTGGAAGTTTTCAAAATTTTTAACACCTTCATCATGAATTGCATCCAATGGGAATTTTGATTTAATAGTTGGTAAACCTAATAAACCAGTTAGGAAACTTGCGCTACCTTTTTTAGAATGTTTTTTATCGAATTCTTCACGTAATTTTGAAACTCTTTCATTGAATTCTTCAGGAATTTTAGTTTTATCTTTATATGAAGCTAGAATAGGTCTAACGTCATTAACTTGTTGAGTTGCTAAATATTCAAAAAATGGAATTAATTTAATTAATTCATCATCAGCTTTACCATCCCATTTGTTTAATTTGATTGCATTTTCAGGTTGCAATTTAATTGAATCTTCTTCAACATCTAAGATTATTGTTTTGGATAAATCTCTATTCAATTTAGAAATATCTTTGATATGACAACCATCTTTATATAAACAGTGTTCTTTGAATAATTGATAACTAATATACGCTCTTAGTGGGTCTAGTTTTTCAAGGATTTTCTCACTATACATCATATAGTTGGAACTGAAAACAACAATTTCATAATATTGTGATAAATAACCTAAGAAATATTCGACACCTGGTCTTTTAGCAGTTTTCCAACCACCTTTTTGTGACCATTCACTATGGATTAATAAATCATCCAATGTTAAGACTAGTGTTAAAGGTCTTTTGTATGGTTCAGGTGGTGAATCTGGTAATAAATCTGGGAATGGAGGTTCTTGGAAATAAGTAAAGATTGAGTTAAATCTGGCATTGAATCTTTTATATAACAGATCAAGGGTATAACCGTTTGGAATACCATCTCTCAATTTTTCGTCTTCATCAATATCCCAGTCTCTTGCTAAGTAAGCAGCACCACCTAAACCAGCAGCGAATAAACCAACGTAGAATAGATTAGCATATTTTTCTCTTTTGACATCAGTCGAAGTCATTGGACGTGATCTTCTTTCTCTTGGTTTGTCGGCTTTAATTTCACCTTCTTCAGGCTCAGTTTGTTGTTTAGCTGCTTCATCTTTTTTAACCTCATCAATATCGATACCTGCTTTAGTTAATAAATCATCAGTTAAGATTGATTTTGGCTCTGAATCTTTTTTTTTCTCTTGTAATGAACACTTTGATGTGGAGATGAATCTGTTTGAGATCACACCTGAATGTCTTAAGATGGTTGTTGAAACAGCACCACTACCGACTGCAGCTTGTCCGCAGCTTCTCTGTAGAGCAGAGCCAGCTAAGCGTAACGCAAAACTCATTCTTTGAAATTCCAAATAAAACAATTCTTTCAACCAAATTCACTTTCAGTAAATTTGTTTTCTAGCGAAAAAAATGTCGAATCCGAGGGGCAGATTCCCCGGAAGTTACTCTTTTGGGAAGTTTGTAAACAGTGTTTTACATTAAATTTCTGTTAAAATGTCTGCAATTCACTCAATTTGAAGCACTATTGAAGAGGGTTTGAAGGGTTTGCTGTTGTTTGCTGATACTTACTGCTATTTTTACCGTATATTTCCAGTTTAAACCACTTTTTTACCATTATTATTACAATATTTAGTTCAGAGACAAAGTCATGTCATCTAGTATAGAAGAATCGTTTAGACTCCTCTATCAAGAAGCTGCCTTAAAGTACAATCAGTGTGTACTAGAAGAGATCAAGAACAATAATGAAGCTGCTTACAGCACTTATGAATCCATTATAGAACTCATCAATTCCAATGTCTCACTACTAAGATCACAATACAATTTTGATGGTATTTCTCCTGTTAGTAAAATCTCATTGGGTAAAATACTAGAATTGAAATCAAAAGCAGTGGCTAGAAAAGTGGAATTATCTCAGAGAATGCAAGAGAAGCAACCGTATGTCATCAATAAGGAAAAACGAGTAGATGCATCAAGCTATTCTGGATTTGCATCAGCTTTTAATAAAACTAAAGATGCTACTAAACCCAAAGAACAATTTAAATCACCAATTTTACCACATCATATTCAAATTCAAGACCCACCAAGGATATCCCATAAAAGAGTTCAATCTGAAACTGGGCTCACTAGGAAATCTTTAGAATTACCAAGACCTAGAGACTCATTAGAGTCAAGATCAAGATCAACTAGAGTAGAGCGTCCAAAATCAATAGATCTAACTATTAATAAAGCAGCCTTATTAGCCTGGGAACCTCAAAACCCAACAAGAAAAGTCACACCTCCATCAAGATCAGAATCCCAATCACCTCCAGATTTTCCACAAAGGGCTGTTAGTTCAAGTAATTTAAAGCAAAAGAAGAAATATGAATACGTCAAACCTACCGTTAATACTCATATTAGACTAACTCCTGTTAATAAGAATTCTCAAAAATCTCCAATTCAAAGAAATTCGAAACCAATACTACTTCATAATAGTGGTAATTCATTATCATCATCGCCAACTATCAGTAACAAAAAAAAGTATAAAGATCCAAAAATCTCTAAAATGATGGAAGATTTATCAGGTGTTGATGAACAAGCAGTTGAGCAAATTCTTGACGAAATAATGGTAACTGAAAGTAATTTACATTGGGATGATTTAGCAGGATTAGTTCAAGCTAAAAAATCATTGAAAGAAACAGTTGTTTATCCATTTTTAAGACCTGATTTATTTAAAGGATTAAGAGAACCAATTTCAGGGATGTTACTGTTTGGACCACCAGGGACTGGTAAAACGATGATTGCGAAAACTGTCGCAAATGAATCAAATTCAACTTTTTTCAGTATTAGTGCATCATCTTTATTATCAAAATATTTAGGTGAAAGTGAAAAATTAATAAGAGCATTATTTTATGTTGCTAAAAAATTATCACCATCAATTATCTTCTTTGATGAAATTGATTCTTTATTAACTTCAAGAACTGATGGTGAACAAGAAAGTTCAAGACGAGTTAAAACTGAATTTTTAATTCAATGGTCATCATTATCATCAGCTACATCGAAAGATGATATAGAATTACCAAGAGTATTAGTATTAGCTGCAACTAACTTACCATGGGCTATTGATGAGGCAGCAAGAAGAAGATTCACGAGAAGGTTATATATTCCATTGCCTGAATTTGATACAAGATTATCTCAATTAACTAAATTGATGGGTAATTCAAATCATTCTTTAACAGAAACTGATTTCATAATGATTGCGAATATAACTGAAGGTTATTCGAATAGTGATCTGACTTCATTAGCGAAAGAGGCAGCAATGGAGCCGATTAGAGATTTAGGTGAACAATTGATAAATGTTGATCATCATAAAGATATAAGAAGTGTTAATGTTTCTGATTTTGAAAAAGCCATGAATACAATTAAAAAAAGTGTTGGAAAAGAAACACTACTTAGGTTTGAAATGTGGGCCAATAAATTTGGGAGTACTGGTGCCTAAACTCTCTGCAAGCTACGTGCCATTTATGTCAGTAAATTGTACCAATAGAACACAAAAAAAAGGCAATTGATTGTTTTAATGGTAAATCTTAAATATCAAATGACCTTCTTGAAGATGATGAAGAACACATATAGAATATCTTAACAAAACAGAATCAAAATCATTCATTATGGGCGATTTAAATCTTTTGATGACATTGTGCTAGTACCATGGACCTATTATATATTATACAAAAAGATTACCAATTATAAATCTGTAAAGTGTAACGTCAATGATAGACTATGGAGAAAAATTCCACAGTCTTTCAATTTATCGAGAGGTATAAACTTACTAAAATTGGTATTAAAGCCGATACTGCTATTCCAATAAAAATGATACAATATATATCTAGAAAGGAGATGAAACGCAGGTATTTTTCCTTATTTCTAGCCTGGTTTGTCTCTATTAAAAAAAAATTGACGAAAAACAATCTGTTGATAAACAAACAAAAACAATAATAAAAAAAGATACACATGATGGTGACAGTCAAGGATGTAATGCATAACCAGAAACCATTCTCTTTAACAGAATCAGAATCACTGAAAAAGCAACAATACGAAATCGCTAAACACCGATAATAGACATTCATTTCAAAAGTGTCACTGGGAAACTTCTTCATATTTTGAGATGTAATTTTGATGAGAAAGTTTCCAAGATGCTTGAAGTTTTGAAATTACGACAACATACACTGTACAGTCCTGATTATGATAGATTCATCACTATTAAAATGTTAGATAGTGCTCTATGGGAACTAGGTTTATTTAACGAGATTGTCATTGTTGTTATTTCAAAATATTATATCAATCATTCAGAGATCTCTTTAAGCACAACTAAAACCGATTTTGACCATAATTACAATTACCAAAGACTGTTTTCTTCAAAAGTTTTTATTAGTATTGTTGATGATGATTATAAAAATGTAATCATAAAATATCATTTTAAGACTATTGAGAGTGTCAATGAATATTTTGATAAGAAAGAAAAACAGCAAGAAGATGAAATATGGAAAAATCTTTTGATTCCAGAAGGTTGAAAAATGGTGAAATAAATCTTTGAGCAACTATAGCTTCATTGAAAACGTTAGAAAAGAGAATTATAGAGCAAAAGAAGGCTGAATCTCGAATAAAATCTAGAAAGATACTCAAATTTATTTATGATGGTATGCAGGTTAAGCTCTCTGCTAAAAGATCAATGAAATTTGAACGCATTTTCAAAACGGTATTTAAGTCTTTAAGTTACTCTCGGTTCAAAGACACTCCAAAAATCTTCGATTTTTGTTTGCGCTATTTTGATAATGGTAAGATTATCAGGCCCAGTGATACTCCTGATTCGTTAAATATGGATCAGGATCTAGAACTCATTGGCGTTTACTATAATCCATCTTATGGGGGTTTAACAAAATTAACCAAAAAGAAGAATGTAAGATAATTGAGGAAGATGAGATGATTTCTATTTTTTGGTTTCTAACATAAAATTCAAGTCAATACGTCATTAACGAGATTCCTGTCATTCAAGAGGGTATTTGAGATAGTCAGATCTAAGGTTATTACATTAATTGGATAGTCATCAACGCTAATCACTACTAAAGTTACACATAAATCGTTTTTTACTGCATTTTTCCAATGTATCTTAATACCCTCTATGATTTGTTGATGATTGAATTTTTCTATGAAACACTAGGTCGGTTCCATCATCTCATATCTAAAACCTTCAACACTGGAGATTTATCAAAGAATCATATGACTATAATCATGTGGGTATTATATGGGATTTTATTAATCATTATGAAAGAGGTATAAATAGTTCAAAATGAAACTGATAATTTAACTACCCTTCAATAAGCTATACATTAATATAAATCATAAATTATTCAAACCCTTCAAAAATTTTAGATCTTGTTCAGCTTTTTCCAAAATCTCAATTGAAATGTTGTACTTTAATTTGGTTTCTAATGAGTTTTTGAGCGATATATAATCCTCATAGAACAAATCTAATAGTCTTTCATCATTGATTTTAATACCATCAAACACTGTTCTTTTCAAACCATCAACAAATATTTCACTTCTATTATTTCTTAAAATTTCATCAGTACCAGCAGAACTAATAATTCTAGAACTCTCAAATAATTCAGATGAGGAGGATTCGTTATCTAGGACAAATGAAGAAGATCTACCAAAATCGATTATTTTAATATTGAACTCAACTTTATTATCTGAATTGATTGATTTTTCAACAACCAAGTTTTTTGGATGAAGATCTTGATGTACGATCTGAGCATTATGAATTAATTTGAGTGCCAAAAATGTTTTATTTATGATTTTCAATTTTTCATCTTCAGTTAATTCTTGAAATTCTTCATCTATTTCCTTGGAATTTTGAATTTTTGAATACATGATAAATAAACCTTCAATTGGTAATTTGAAGATATTTTCTTTAATATTGTTGTCTGGATTTTCAAAAACTGGATTTGATAAGAAACCATAACTCAAAAGTTCTGGTATGATTTTATGCACATCTTCTTTATAGATTTTGAATAACTTTTGATTTGTGTAAACTTCTATTATAAATGAAATCAAACTCAAGACTGAATTATTTAATATATTAGCTCTGATCATCATGTCATCACTTGGGATTGTTGATTCTTTGATAAATGAAAAAATGTTCTTTTCAAAATCATTCAACTGTATTGGAATTGATTCATCAATTGGGGTTCTTGAAGAATCAATGCATTTAAGAATGAAACCACTATCTGATTCCATAGAAATATTGCAATCTAAAACAACTGAGAAGCTAACATATGGAGTTCCACCTTTCAAAATTTTATTAAAGTTGAGTACATTTGAATTAATTGCATCTAAATATTGGAAATCTTGAAAATAAGTTTGTAAGATGTGATTCAATTCAAGATGATTTGATAACAATCTTATTTTCTTCAAAGTTGATTTGTTTAAATATTCGAGTTCTTCTACAATATTTGAATTAGTTGAATTTTCCAATGACTTTCTCATACTTTCAGCATATGCATTCATAAAAACAAAAGGACTGATTGGATCAGTTTCATTAGGTTTTGAAATTTTGTAAATGACTTTAGCTAATTCAGTTTGTACTATTCTTCTTAAAACAGTAAAATGATCGTTGATATATAACAAATTTGCAATAACTTCACAATCAGTTTCCATTGTTGAAATTTTGTCTAAAAGCTCATCATTATTTAACTTTAAAATTTCTTGCGAAATGTCACACAGGGAACTTTCAATAAAATTGATAAAATTCATCTCAAACACAGAGTGAATCTTGATATCGATGAAATTCTTGACTAAATAAACAATTGTTTTAGCATCAGAGTAGTAGTACGGTTTGGTATTCTTAATTTCATAATTTAAACTAACAAAAATTGTCTGCTTTGAGTTAGTCAAAACACCTGTTTTGCCCAAAACTTTTGAATATATTATCTCTTTTATTATTTGATCAATAAATGTGATACTCTGGCTAACAATTGACACGAATTTTGATAAATAATTTCTTGAATTCACTATTGAATCTATGAAACTTTCAATTTGTTCTGTTTTAGCACCAGTAGTTTTAAATAATCTTGATAAAGCAAGTTTTTGAATAGATGAGTCTGTAATGATATCATTTATTGATCTATTAGAAATTTGAATTGGGTCATCTCCATGAATGTTCTTTATTTCATCAATTATATATAATGTTAGTTTAATAATGGTACCCAATTCTGTGGCTTTCTTGTCTTCAATAACCAACAACTTCAAATCTTGTTCTAATTGAATATCTTTTGCATTGGAAAAAGTTCTACATTCACCAGTAATAGCAAAATCTGGTTTGATATATCTAGATTTAACGCCAGAAAAAAAATGATGATTACTAACTTCTGAAGGTGGTATACCCTTACTGAATGAACTTTGGGGAATTATATTTGTAACCTTCAATATCTTAACTGAGTTCGAGTCTTTATATGTGCTAATGAATGATTTATTTTTCAAAATTAATAGTTGTTCGAAAACAGTTGTATCAACTATTGCTTCAGTTTTGATTTCATTACATTGATTTATGATTGGTAAATAAAGTTGTTTTATCTGATCATCTGTGGAGTTTATTTGATTTGTGGTAGTTGATAATGAGAATTTTCTGAGAGATATAAGACTTGAAATGTGATTTTTTGCTTCTTCTAAGTATAATGGGATTGAAGTTTTTCTTTTCTTGGTACATGAATGTTTTGAGGTGATAGTTGAAGAATTATTGAATTGTAAGATTCTCAACGTCACTATCTCATTATAAATTATTTTCAGTTTTAGTATTTTGAGATCTTCTTTGGAGTTTAATGGCTCGCAATTCTTAGTTGAGCTTAACAAAATTGGTTTAGGATTGGTTTTTGATTCAACCTTCTTAGTGGAGTATATACCTTTTTTCTTCAAAATAATACTATAATCAAAAAGATTTTGGATATGTTTCAAATCTCTCTGAAGATCATTCAACAAAGGAAAATCCAATAAATTAACTGATATCACAAACTTCAATAAATGTGAGAAAATTGATTTTGGATGAAAACATAAATCTTCAGATTCTGATGGGAACACATTTTTAATCATTGCTGCAGCTTCCAACTCTGTCAAACCATCGAATCTAAAATTGTACGCTCCCTCTTGGAGGTTGGAGGTACTTATTGAAAATCTGTGAAGATATTGCGGCTTTAAGAATAAGTCAACACTTTCCATTAATGAGGTAGAAATTTGTAAGTTCCATTCTTGAAGCCTAGTTTTGTATTCTTTATCTGTTTCAGTTTCATGTTTTTCTAAGAATGCATTTAGATAATTTTGATAACCAATCTCTGTATTATATTCATCAGCCATAGCTTGTTGGTTGAAGTTGTTGATGAACGAGTTTTCTAACTCTCTTATTGATAGCTCAATTTTTTGATTCAAATCCTTGAATTTTTCTTCATAATATTTTGAATTGGAAATGCGTTGACATCTTTCAACAAATTCATTAAAATTTGATTCAGATGCGGCACAATCAACTGTAGAAATAAGGTCGCACAAATTGGTTAGCGAAGCTTTTGTTATCCTCAAATCCATTATTAGATCGTTGATTTTGAGTAATTTGAAGTAAACTAAGAAAATAAAGTTTTGAGAAAAAAAATATTCTAGGCAACAATATGTGTCACTTTTGTGTCACCTCGGCTTGGACCATTTATATTCGTTAAAGAGCAAAAATATTACAATTAAAGCGATTAATATTAGACTGATTGTCGTTATTTAGACTACATAAACGACTACATCCTCAAAGATTCAAATATCACCTTCTCAGACACTCTTCATTTAGATTCCCACAGCAAAAAAGGCGGTTAAATCGAATAGTAATGACACGATACTTCAATAAAATACTCTATATCTATAATAGTATTTAATGATTAGTGTAATACAAGTAAAAACGCTCTTTGACTCCTTGAAAATGATTTTTTTTTGCTTAATATGAAATACTCCCCATCTGACAAGTTACAACTATGGTCAAAGTGTTTGAAGTAGAACAACAATAAACAGTACAAATTTATAAAAAGATTTCGCATAGTTAAGTGAATTAAATCAGTTCTTTTTGAATTAACGGATATTAGAATTAATGGTGTTGAAGATTTATCAATATAAAAATGGTAGCTAGTAGACAAGACACACATGATACTAGAGACACGAGAATCTTTTGGTGGTATTGCTGAACTTTGGGTAACTATATATAATACAGGTACCGAGAAGTGTTGCAAAAAGAGATGGAGACAAAGACTGTTAAGTGGTGCCTCGTGAGATACTAGATATAATGATTTGTAAGAGAGAGTTGCTCTACAATGATGTGATAAAACATTTCTGTAAACTTCTAATAGCACTATGCACATAAAACTGGTCATTAAAGACCTAATAGCTCATGAAAGTGGAATTAGATAATTTAAACTTAGTACTGTACTATCAACTACCTCATTAACATGTTTCTCTCTGTGTACTTTCTGCTCTATAGCATTCAACATTTGGATATCTTCTCGAGTTTATATAATTCTCCCTGATACCAATAATTTGAAACCTTTGAGGTACCTCTTGTTCTATTTTTGCCTCTATTCCATTTTCTGTGTATTCTTCATCAAAAAGATACCAAACTTTTACATTAATAATTACCTGAAACGACTTCATTTTATGAATTATTGATGATTAATACCTTGGGAACTATAAGTGATATTATATGACATATGAGTATTTTGGAATACTCATCTCCATCAGAGACACTAGTGTCAAGAAATCTTTATTTGACTGATTGGGATAAGCTGAATGATAATGGACCATTCATTTGAATTGATTGAAGTGTTTGTAATTCAGTGAACATTAGTATCCATAAATAAATATCTTTTTAACTGCCTGTCCACTAATGATTCATGACTGGTCACTGGTACAGTATAGCTTATCAAATGTTTATTCTTCTGAACCTTCGCGGTCGTGGACAAATAACAGCATCAAGCTTGTTACATTCAATTGTTTCTAATATAATCGGCTTATATTTTTTTTTCTCTAAAGATGATTGTTCATTAACTTTTTATCTATACACTCTTTTAAACTCTAGCTCTGTAATATAAGCCGATATTTTTTTTTCTCTGAATTTACTTATATTTATATTCTATACAACGTAAAAACCTTTCTTAGTGGCTTCTAATTACTCTAATTCAATATTCTATACAACTTAAAAACCTATTTTTTTTTTTTCTCTGAATTTACTTATATTTATATTCTATACAACTTAAAAACCTTTCTTAGTGGCTTCTAATTACTCTAATTTAACCACTTCATGTTTCTTAATCTTTCTTTCAACTCAACTTTCCCTTTGGGTGTGTTCCACCACCAGGGCTTCATAACGATAGCAGCTGGAATCCTTCACTCTAGGAAGTAAACCGGATAAAAGAAGGCAACTTGGCCGAGTGGTTAAGGCGAAAGATTAGAAATCTTTTGGTATTTTACCGCGCAGGTTCGAGTCCTGCAGTTGTCGTTATTTTTTTTTGTTTTCATTCTCTAAAATGTAGTGTAGTATTTTTTTCTTTGCTTGAATGAGCTATAGTGTAATAAGCTAATGATATTAATGACCTTCTTTGTCAAACCTATTGTTAACAAATCTACCCTACTAGCTGCAGCACTTCAATATTGGTGATGAGCTCTGTTGGCCGAACCGTTTTTAGACATGCAAATTTTTACTAAAAAAAAATATTTTTACAAGGCGATGAGCTACAATAAATACTATTTTACATTTAAAGATCATTAAGTGTGAAAGATGGAATTAGCTATTGCACCACAAGATCAAGACATCTTATTAAAACAAAAGAATGTCATTGATGAAGAAGTTTTAAACAAGTATAAATTAGCTGGTCAAGTTGCACAAACTACTTTAACTTATTTAATCAAATTAATCAATGATGGATATCATTTAAATAAAATTTCAAAATTATCAATCATTGAATTATGTTTACTAGGTGATTCTTTCTTACAAACTTGTGTTAATGATTTATTACCAAATGAAGATTTTGAAAAAGGTATTGCAAATCCAACTAATGTTGATATCAATAACATTAATTCTGGATTTTCACCTGAATTAGATGACGATTCAAGTAGAAATTTCGAATATTTATCAGAAGGTGATATTGTTACCATCACATTGGGTGCTCACGTTGATGGTTACACTGCTAATGTTTCTCATACATTAGTTATTTATCCACCAGGTGAATTACAAAATAACGAATTAGTTCCAACTGGACCATTATTAGGTGGTAAAGCCGATGCTATCGTTGCTGCGTACATTGCCAATGAAGCTATTGTGAATCTATTGGCAACAGCATTAACACCTGAAAAATTACCATTATTATTGAAGAAATATAATTCAAATTCCAATATGATTACAGGTTCATTGATTAGAAAAATTGTCAATGAAATTGCAGAAAGTTTCCAATGTAAAGTTGTTCCTGGTTCAAGAGTTAGAAGAATCAGAAGATTTTTAGCAGGACAGGCTGAAGGTGTTGTTGCAGAAAAGGAATATAAAGGTGTTGTATGGACTGAAGCAGATCAAGAATTTGATTTATTAGAAAAAGCATCAACATCAAAAGAGTTGATTAAAATTGATAAGAACATTAAAGGTACAGGAGTTAATCAAATCAGTGCAATTCCAACAGATGAATTTGTTATTTTCCCAGGTGAAGTTTATTTGGTTGATATTAAAATGTCATCAATTGCTGAATTTAAAGAATTAGGTTTAATTACTTTAGAAACATTAGATGAAATTTCAGGTAAAGATAGTAATCCAGATACTATTTTAGCAAGACCAAGTATATTTATCAGAGATTTTGCAATTGAATATAAACCAAAATTAAGATCAGGTAGAGAAGTTTTAGAAAAAGTTGAAAAAGAAAGATCAGTTTATCCATTTAAATTAAATCATTTATCATCAAATTTCCCAATTGATTTGAAAAAAATTCATTCCTCAGGGTTTGAATCATTAAATGAAGAGATTGAATTGATGAAAAAGGAATTGATAAGATCAAGATTAGGATTAAAAGAAATGATCAATAATAGATTAGCAGTGAATAAGAACGTTTCAATTGTTAAATTTTTACCATTTGAAATAATTTTGAATACAGCTAACCCAACAGGTGCACATGGTTATGATGCAGAGAATCCGACTTTGCCTGGATTAGAATTACCATTACCAAGATTAGGAGTTTCATCGTTAAAATTGAAACAATTATTGAAGAAGAATAAGACAGCTTCAATTCCAGTTGCCAGAGAACAAAGTACAGTTTGTTTAATACAAACAGGGATTACAGAAAGACCTGAATTATTGAGATTAACAGGTGGTAATTCATGTAAACCAAGTTGGGTTCATTCCAATTATAAATTAGATGAGAATAAGGAAATAATCAAAGGAATTGTTGAATTGATCAAATTAGGTCAAGATGATAGATTTGGTTTGAATGTTGTTGAAGTTGGAGCATTGAATTTTTGAGTATAAATCTTTATAATTTACATGATTGTATTACATAACTCTCGTAATTGATGTATATCGGCGCTTGTTTTAAAGATGTATGATGGCGGCTAATTTAAATAAATTTTTATTATAAAAAGAGTTGAATTTCCTTCTAATTTTCTATTTATTTGATTAATAATTATTACGGATTACCAGGTTCTTTCAATAAGGTATATAAGCGATGTTTGATTTCAAAACAGTCTTGATTCAATCGGAATGTTTTCTTGTTGAGATTCAATGTAGTAGTCTGCAATCAGTGATTATGAACTAATTTGTATAATATCAAGGTTCATAGAGATGGTGATTTTATGACTCAAAAGACATTTTATCAATTCTTATGAAAGATATAAAGATGTTTGAATTATCTGATTTGATTACTGATTTAAATAGATTAGATCGTATCTTTTTATTATTATTCAAATGAAATATTCTAAAAATGTGTTTTTGTATTTCCGTCTATTTCCGAGAGTGTCACCCGGAGTATAATTCCCAAAACGGAAAAATTCCAAATCCGGAGTGTTTTTGGATTGTTTTTTCCTTCTTTCTTCGAAAAAAAAAAATTCATTCGTTTTTTTTAATTTTAAACTGATTCAATTAAATAAATTAAAGTGAAAAATCAATAACAAAAAGTGAGTTTTAAAATGACTTCAATTGAGATTTCCTCAAAAAGAATCGACTCTGAGAGCATTGGTTGTGAAATTGAACTGAATCATCATCTTCAATCGCGGTTTAGTTCCCTCCGTGTGTGTTTTTTTCAATTGTTTGTTGTTGTTGGACGCCGCTGAATCAGGGGAAATTTTACTAAAAATTTATTTATTTTTGAAACTGATCTCAAATCATCCACTTCAATCCAGCACAATCTCATTATAACTCTTCAAATTCACCATTATTACGTGTATTCTTTTGCAATTATAATGTCCTTTGTCCAGATGGTTTTCTTTTTTTGTTTTGCACTCCTTATCTCAATACAAAAATAAACATCACAACAATACAAGATTGTGTGTGTTTACTATACTTTTCAAACGATCAAATTACTAACCATCATCTCACAGTTATACAATGTCTCTATCCCGTGAAGATTCCGTCTACTTGGCCAAATTAGCTGAACAAGCTGAACGTTATGAAGAGATGGTTGAAAATATGAAAGCTGTTGCTTCTTCAGGTCAAGAATTATCTGTTGAAGAACGTAATCTATTATCCGTTGCCTACAAAAACGTCATTGGTGCTCGTCGTGCCTCTTGGAGAATTGTCTCTTCTATTGAACAAAAAGAAGAAGCAAAAGGTAATGAAACTCAAGTTAATCTAATCCGTGAATATCGTTCTAAAATCGAAGCTGAATTAAGTAAAATTTGTGATGATATTCTATCTGTCTTAACGGATCATTTGATTCCATCTGCTGCTTCAGGTGAATCAAAAGTCTTTTACTATAAAATGAAGGGTGATTATCACCGTTATTTAGCTGAGTTCGCCACCAGTGATAGAAGAAAAGAAGCTGCTGATTTATCATTAGAAGCTTATAAATCTGCTTCTGACGTTGCTGTTACTGAATTAACCCCAACACACCCAATTAGATTAGGTTTAGCTTTGAATTTCTCTGTTTTTTATTATGAAATTTTAAACTCACCAGATCGTGCTTGTCATTTAGCTAAACAAGCGTTCGATGATGCCATTGCTGAATTGGATACTTTGTCAGAAGAATCATACAAGGACTCTACATTAATCATGCAATTGTTACGTGATAACTTGACTTTATGGACTTCTGATATGTCTGAAACCGGTCAAGAAGAAACTTCAGAAGATAAAACTGAATCTTCTGGTCCAAAAGATGAGGAATAAGTTTTGTTATAAAAGAGTTTTGTATGTGTTTCAGTTTTTATACTTTTGATTCTATTTTTATATATATTTTACTTGATTGTAATAAAAATTTCCGATTTTGATTTGACTTGCTTGTTTCTTTCTCTATGTATACAAAATGTCAGATTTAAACGGGTTATTCAAGATTGTGAATCTCACTGTTGGTGGGATCAGTGCCATTGCTGGTGTCACTCAACTGGTCTCTGGCATGTGAGTTGAAATTTTAAGTCTTGATATATTTCTAATACTAACTGATAATGTACCAGTCAAGATGTGAGTACTAAAGTAACACTATACCCTACATAAGAGCTTTACTAACTAATCCAGTTCTTTCTAGGAATATATCTAATTCTGTTCGGTGCAGGTATCATCCTATTAGAGTTCCAGATCCCAGAGATTGCCTATTCTTACGTCTCTTTTGCCTTTTCATTCATTGGAAGAGGGTTTGCGTACTTCCTATTAGGGGTCCTAATTGCTCATGGACATATAATTAGAGTCATTTTAGGTCTTTTGGTGGCGATTGTTGGTATAGTTTACGCTGCGTTGGAGTTCATGGGAAGTGTTGAGGCACCAGAGAACTTCAAACACGAATCAGTCCATTCTTTAAACGATGAAGAAGATGTCATCTAAATACATATTTATTTTTACTTATTTTATTACGGTTTTGTAACTTATTATTGTAAAAAGAGGCCCCACACTCACTATAATATATAGCTCAATCGTCTGATCGTCAGCGTGTCCTCTCATGACATCGTCACCAACGCAAGACTTTAAAGAGTTCATCAAACAAGATCAACTTCAACAACAAAATAGAAAAGCAATCACAATTCCTGCTGATTCATTCACTGCCTTCCGTTTTTCTTATGGTGATGCTTTCACAATCTCCCATGTCTCAAGGACAACGCTATTAGGGTCAATCCCAGCGGTATGGTATAAAGAACAAGATATAAGTATCTTCAAATTATGGACTAAATTAGGATATGACGGTGTTGTTAATAGATTTATCAAGGTAATGGACGGTAAAAAATCGTTACATGAATTGTCAACTGATTATGGATTAGATCAACAAACTGGGAAGTTCCTGAATTCACTGTTCTATCATGAAGAGGAAGAGGGATATGAAGATGATGGTGATGATAGAGATCAAGATGTTAGTGATGATTCCGAAGATTATTCTTCTGATGATGATGAAGATGAAAATGAAGAACATGAAACAGATACAACAGATCTGAAAGAAGATCACTTTGCACATCATGGTAACAACATAACTAATCCATTGATATCTGGATTACGAAGAGATAAATCTTCATATCCTCCAATTTTACAACCTTCATCACACAAAATCCCATATTTGCTTCCTAATAATGGTAATAACTCTGCTTCTTTTATTACTGCTCAAGAAGAACCAATTGATAGTCATATTAAATTTAATAATCATTCAAAAGACCATGAAGATATATGTGACAATTCAATTGAACAAGTTAATTTAACAATTTATGATAACAAGCCAATTTCAATTCTTCATCACTCAGACACTTTGAAGGTTAAATCACAATCAGATCCAGTTTCAAATCATGCTTCGTTTCCATTGAATAATATTGATCAACATGTTAAAAAAAAGTCAACAAGATTTAAAAATCATCCTAGACATAAAATTACAAATTTGAAACCAGTTCCTGAAACCATTAATGGTGATATAGACTTGATAATGCCATTGGAAAAATCTCATAAAAACTTGGAAAAATTAAAGAAATTAGCTTCAAAGACAAAATTCAATAGATTAATTACAAATGGTTCCAATTCTAGTAAAAAAATTTATAAAAGTGTAAGAAAAGATTATAAAGTTGGTGAGATTATCAAAATGGACAAAATGTTGGTCTTAATTAAAGGTTTAGATTCAGGTTTGAGCTTTAATGAGTTTACTTGTTTAGAACCTTGTGAAACAAGAGTTTTGGAAAGATGGAAAGAATATATCGTTGTCTTAAGATCAACTGATGATATAAATAATCCAGTTCTAATTCAATTCTATACAAAGAGAGAAATTCCAAAAGATTTTGATTTAAATCATTCCAAAAATCGATATGATTTTTTTTTAAATAAAAATTGTTTGATAAGTCTTTACAATACACTTGATAAAACAATTTCAATAGTTCATGATAGAAAGGTTTTTTTATTAAAATGTCAGACTTTTTCAAATTCAATTAAATGGTTATCACTATTAAATTCAAGTATAGGTAAACTGATAAATTCAAAACAACTCAAATTATTTATCCCTGAATTTAATTTATCCGTTGATATCAATTTACCAATTAGTATTTATCATTTATTACAAAATCAAGAGCCTGATACAACTTTATATTTGTTAGAAAAAGGTTACATCAAAAATAATAGACCAATGATTATAAAATATGTTCTACATATGATAGCTCAAAGATTGGTTCAAATTGGTTATACTGATACTTCGAATGATTTACTACAACTACAACAAAATTTAAGCTTATGTTGGAGATTTTATGATAGAATAGAATGGTTATTTGGTGAAAATTTACAAAATCTTATTTGGCAACAATGTTTAAATCAAACCCATGTTTTGGAATTAAGAACAATCCAGCATTATCCAATTAAAATCGATGATGAATTGACTGAACCTTCACCAATTGAAGGATTCTTATCAAGATTATCATTAAATAATGGAGATTCGAAAAAAGGTTTGTTATTTTCAAAACAAGTTTTCAAATTTTCTTATCTTTTTACATCAAATAATTTATTATTCTTCACTCACTCTTATAAAGCTTTACCTCCAACTCCATTTGATGATTCTTTTGATTTTAATCTAGGTGAAAATTCAAGACTTATAACTGAAAATTATCATAAATCAGTTCTTAAAAATTCAATTCCACAAATTTATGAACATAATCCTTATCCAATTGATTCAAACAATCATATCAGCTGGTTAGATGAAGAAATTTCTTCTGAAGAGTTCAATAAAAGAGATAAATATGCAATGTTAAATTTTGAAAGAAATATTGCTTTAATTTTAAGATCTGATGGTGTTTTAGATTTAAATGATATAGAAGACATCATATCTTATGATCCGATAGATATACCACCAAGTGTTGAAATTGCAAACAAATTAGCATGGGATAGTTCGATTGATGAAAAAAATTTAATTAATTCAAATGAATTAATAAATGAAGGGAAAAATTGTTATTTTAAAATAATTTTAAAAAATGGATTATTTTTGATCTTAAGATCACCAAATGAAGAGATTAAGATCGAATGGATTAAAAGATTATCAGATTTGAAAAATTATTGGGATTTAAGAATTAATAAAGATTTATTAAATTTGAAAAAGATTAAAGTTCAAAACATTAATAATTTGAAAATTGATGAATTTGGTGATTCTTCAAGTTTAACATTAAATAAATGGGAAAGTTTACATGGATCTGCAGATCCTAATATTTATAACATTAATTCAAATTCAATTTATAGACCAATTATAAGATCTGGTTACATTTATCAAAAACCTAAGAAGCATTCAACTTTTAGAAAATTATTTTTAGTTTTAATACCTGGTTTTTTAAAATTTTATAAAGTTTATCCTAAAGATATGATGGGTAATACAAATTCTAGAATTTATCATGAACATTATATGACAATACCAATTTCTGATTGTTATATTTATTCTGGGAATATCTGTGAATTAGATTTGATTAATACAAATTTTTCTCATGATTTAGATAATGGTACAGATCCTGAAAGACATTCATTTCCAAGAGTTTACGATGATGGATGGATCTCTTCAGATGATGAAATTTCAAGATGTTTTATTCTATGGTTTGGTAAGAAAAGAGCAATTTCTTCAATCAATAAAAAAAATTCAGAAACAACTAATAAAAATCCTGGTTTAATTAAAATGGTTACAAGATTAGGTATAACTGGTAAAAGTATGGTGTTTTTATGTAGATCAAGGCAAGAAAAGGAATTATGGGTAACTTGTTTAAATACAATTCTAGAAAGATTTCATTCAACTGAAATTTAGATAGACATATGATTAATATAATGAATTTAATGACTATAAAACTACCTTATATCTTTATGAAAACTTTTGACTGTTTATTTCTTAATTTCAAATTTTTCTCTTTTATATATTCAAATTACCGTATAATCCATTCGAATAATTTTGTTTAATCTCCAAAATTGAAGCCTTTTGATCTTCAGGTAATCCTTCAAGATCTTCATAAGGAATCTCTAGAACTTGTTTGATCAACGCTATTTGTTCTTCACCCAACTCTTCTTTCACTTCATCAGCACCAGCTTCGTTATTATTATTTTTTTCACTATTATCATTAGTCCCCTCTGTAACATCTCTATTGATCAACAATTGTTTGATATCATCTTGTGAAACGGTATTAGTTGATAATAGAGCATCCACTAGAGCATAAGATAATTGAGGACATTGAGATAATAATTGTTCCATCAAAACAGGATTTTTTCTTGACATTTCAATAGAATCTTTAATCAATTGATTTATTCTTGTTCGATCTAAATTTTGTAACGTTTTCGAAATACACCCACTCAATGTCTCCTCTGATTGTAAGGTTATCCCCGTTGGTAATGGTGGTAATTCATCTTTCCTACTATTCATCGATTTTCCATTACCATTATTATTATTATTGTTATTTGAATTTAATCCCATTGAATTATTAAACGACTGTTCACTTGAGAAATCACATTTTAATTGTCTGTTCCCAAAGGAATAATTGTTTAAGTTACGTACAGCAGATGAAGCAGTTTCAACGTCATTATATTCAACAAATGCAAATCCTTTAGATCTTCCTGTATCTTTATCAAACATCATTTTTAAATTCACAACAGGACCAATGGATCTTGCAATGTCAAGAACTTGTTCTTCAGTTTGGTCATACGGGATTGATCCGATGTAGATTGCCTTTCCTGGGATTTTAGAACTCATTGTTTATTGGTATTAACTTATTTGTGAGTTTTGCTTCTGTTTGTGTCGCTCTTAACAACTGGGAAAAAAAAATATTCTTAAATGGTGACCTCGGGGCATCTGTGCAGCGGCCAGTACCAATTAGCTACCTGGTAACTCTAGGCGGTGGATCAGCTTAAATTCCAGGTAGTGGATATAAATCTAATTAACTCAACCAATACACTACATTTACAAGAGATCGAAGTTCGAAGAGCCATTTATGATGGCAGAGTAATCATATATATTGAGCGCGGATACCGTTTATAACAGACAATTGTTCTTGTGGAATTTTACTTAAATCTTGAGGTGAAAGTTTTAAAACTTGCGCAATCATTGTTGCTTCATTAACGTCTAATTTGGATAACTTATCGATGGTCGAGTATGAAAACGTTTCCCAACCTGGTTGCATTTGAGGATGTTGTTGTACTACTGGTGGTGGTGGGGGTAGAGGTTGAGTTTGATATGAGGGTATTGGGAAAGCTGGTGCCTGTTGTTGTTGGATCACAGGTGCTGGTGGTTGGTTACTTGATGCTGATTGCAAACCATTGGTTAATATATCCACATCGATTAAACCCATCAATATTAATGCCTGTGATACTGCAATTGGAATAGTTGGTGAGATACTAAACACTTTTTGAGCAGAAGTGTAATCATTTTTACCTATAAGGTTCTTTAATGTAGAAATTAATTCTATTAGTTGAGCAGGTGGTATAGGTTGTAAATTTTCACTTATTTTATCTTCTGACTTGAATGCATCTGGATTAAATTGTGGTAAATATTTCGATGCACTTGATAAAATTTCTGGGATTTCCGTGTTTGGAAAAGGTGTTTGAAAGGATGGAGTTGACGTATTAGACATTATAGTTGCTGTTGATGGACCAGTATCAATTACAAACTCAGAATTATTTTTCATCTCTGGTGGTATATTAACATAAGATGGTAAAAAATTTCGATCAAGAGTTTTAACCTTCAGTTCAGTTGGTCTTATAGTTCTCAGACCTTCTTTAGATATTTCTATTCTTAATTTTCTTTTTGGCCCTAATGTAATTTCATTTAATAATCTAAACGCATTTTCTGCTTCTTGTGGATTGGAGTATTCAACAAAACAAAAATTCTTATTAAGTCTAGGTCTGATATCTACAATACGTCCACTACCAGCAACAACACTTTCAACTATTTGTTCGTTCCAATCTGGCGGAAATCCACCCACGAAAAGAACTGACGATGCATTAAGAATCGATGGAGGGACATAATTCTGTTGCTCACTGTTGTTGTTATTAATTGTCGGATATATACTGTTATCGAGACGTTGTCTTTTTTCAACTGGTTCAATGTTATTCCCACCTCTCTCCCTAAGAGAGTATCCGTTACGAGACATTCTTGGTTGGTTTGCTTAAATTGTTTGTTTTCGTTAATGAAATTCTGATTTTTTTTTTAAAATCCCAGTTTACCCTACTTTGTAGCCATAGAAGGGAATCGGGATGTCTTCTTCTGTTCTTGAATATTTCTTGATGTCAGATAATAACATGAGCTTAGAAAACCACTTGAATCGTATTATACTACATTAAATTATAGACTGATTCATTATCTGAGCCAAATTGAAAAGAGAAAATAAATGTGGTCAGTATGAGTAAAATGAAGCGATTTCAACTGATAGTAACTAAGGAAAGATTGCTTATTACAATTTGATCTTGGCCACTTAATAGCTATTGTATGATGGCTCTCGAGTCTTCTGATCATATAGTTCCAACTTTTTCAGATTCCAGTAGCACGCTGTTTTTTTCTTTGTCTTTATCCAAAAGCATCCAGAGTGAATATTAAAAACAAACCCAACTAAGCTAGCTTTTTATAGGATTATAAACTGAAGAAATATAGAAACTTTGATCATCTGTGATGGCTACACAGGAACTATTTACTATTCAATAACAAACAATAAATATAAGATAATTTGGAAGGAAACACACAGGACTAATTTATTAGGTAGCCAGTCTCAATCATTTACAAAATAATCAACGGAAATTTGGATTGAATTATGATTAACCGCAAATTCACTGCAATACCAGTAAAATAACTGAATGGAATAGTGTGAAATCAGGAAATCTTCTCAGTAATCCCATGACGGCATATTTAACATTAGAAGTCAAATCTCTTGAATAATAATACAGTGGGTAATGACAAATAAGAGAAACAGTAAACTCCAGTTAAAAGTTTTATATCTTTGTAGTAACAGCCTTAAATGAGCTGGCTGTTCTATAACCTTGTGCTCATGTTTGAGATGGTTACTAATAACTGTAGTATTATTGTTCATGTCTCGAATAACAACAAAAACCAGACTTAAACATCCAGACACCAATACTGTAAAATTATGTTTTTGACACATTCTAATTTAGCAGATCTCACTTAGACCTGCATAAGTGTATGAATAAGGCCTCGATATTTGATGTTTATAGACTATATCCGTCATGTTTAAAAGTTCAAGTATACAATATAACATAATATATACTGGACTAATTTCTAAATATCTTTTTGGAACCACTTTTTTGAATCTATTTTTAACACAAATTTTGTTTCTGTGTAATTGTTTTTGTGTAACTTTTGAAACCACAAAGCTATACATAAAAAATTGTGGGAAAACTTTTACTTTCCACACTTTTACAATTTATTTTAGTCTTTAACAACATTTATAATATCTGTCTGTTACTACAATTTACCACAAATTTACTACTAATTTACTACAAATTATTACAATTAACAATGTCAAGAGTTTACAGTGCTTCAAACGTTGCATCATTCTATTGTGGTGGTTTTGATGAAGATGACGCAGTCGCACTATTTGTTGCAAAACAAAAAGTCTCATCAACTGTTTACACTCCTACTCCTTTGAGAGTTTTATCCTATAATCATGATGATTTGGAAGGAGATACAATTGCACCATTAGTTCCAAAAAAACGAGTCTCATCAGTTGTTTACACTCCTATTAATGGTTCAAACAAATGCTTCTTCAATTACGAAGATTGCAATGATGATGACAGACCTTTCGTTCCAGAAAGAGTCTCTTCTAGTGTTTACAGCGCTACTCTGATTAACTCAATGAGAGTTTCATCTTTTAATTATGATGATTTTGAAGGTGACACAATTGCACCATTAGTTCCAAAAAAACGAGTCTCATCAGTTGTTTACACTCCTAATGCTGGATTTCCTGATGAATCATTATTAGACGGTACTAGTGCCAAAGTTGAACCAATGGCAACACCAGTTAAAAGATTCAGATCATTCATCAACAAAATAAAGTCTGTTTTTATTAGACCTCATGTTGAAGCTGAAATTATTATTATTTCCCACACCACAAGAACAGCAAGAGAGGCTAGAAAAGTTAGATTCCATATTGATGGTCAGCTCTACCATCCTTCTGATGATTTAGATATAGTAAAAATAAAAAAAAACAAAAAAAACAAAAAAATTATAAAAAAATTAGTAAAACCCAAAAAAAAAAAACAATTAGAAAATTTAATAAAAGAAGCTGTTAAGTTTAAGCAAGTTTGAGATGATTGAAATGGTGATGATGTTTTGTTTCCAATTTTTGTTATTTTTATTTTTTTTATAAATTATAAAACAATTAGTAAAACCCCAAAAAAAAAAAAAAAAAAAAGAAAAAAAAATTAGAAAATTTAATAAAAGAAGCTGTTAAGTTTAAGCAAGTTTGAGATGATTGAAATGGTGATGATGTTTTTTAAATAACCTAATATCATGTTTCCAATTTTATGTTATTTTTATTTTTTTTATTTTATTTTATTTTTTTTCAGATATTAGTTGGTGATGATTTGATGATTTTTGGTGAATGGTGTTGTTAAAGTAGATGAGAAGCTTTATTGGTTTTATTGGTTTTATTGGTTTTACTGGTTTTAGATTCACACACTAAACGATATTCAATTTCTGATCACAGTTAAACTGATTAGGTGTAAGGATAAAGTTGTTCAATTTAATGAAGATGACAATGATGAGAATAAGCTGAACATGTGTTGATGAAGTTTAGATAGCATGAATTCCTGGTAATCAATTTTTTGTGAATCTATCTTGACCACTGATCTATAATTGATCATTAATGGTTAGACATCGTTGAATTTATCAAAATTCAGATGCAGTTAATATGACGGTTGATGTTTTTTCAGTTGATGGATAAGGTGACCATTAGATGTTATTAGATCATGTTGTTTAATGGATTTTTCATATATTTTGGTTTTGAATCGGATTTGTTATTGAAGTTACTATTGTTTCAGTTTCGTTATTCATCAATGAAGTGATTCTGGAGTGAAGATTTTGAATTTGAAGTTGAATGTGAGTTTTGAATTGTTTATTTAGTTATTTGAGTTGTTATTAGTTTTAGTGGATTAACATTGTTGATTGGCGGACTATTATAATTGGAACTTGGTATATTGTTAAACTTGGTGTTATGAACTTGGAATTGTTGAGGTTGGAATTGTTGAGGGGTTGGTATTATGAAGTTGGTATGATTGATGTGTTATAATTGGAATTGGTATGAAGTTGGTAGTTGGTATTGATTGTGGTGATACACAGGTAATAATGGGTGGGAGTTGAAGCTGGTAGATTTAAATCTTGATAGCGATCAAGTCTTGGTGAGATAGTTTATCAGTTTACTAAATTGTCTTGTTCTTTAGTTGTGTTGTTACCCATGGTGCTTAAACTGATAAAATTTGTATAGTTGTTGGAGTTTTTTTTTAAACATGCCTGGTCAACATGTTTTTTTTTCTTCAATGTTTGGAAAAATATATGAGCACAAAAAGTGCAGTAAATTTATTGATTGTGACAATCTTTAAATTTATTTCCAAACTAAATAAATTTTGTAGTCATTTTGATTGGCTTTTTAACATTAATAAATGCAAATCAAACAAGACTTTAACAGTTTTTTTGGAGGTCCACTTTAGTTTGTAAAAAATGATCTTATTAACTAAACGTATATGTTTAAAGAGTTATCTTGATCTGAAGAGATAAGGCTATCTTCTGAATATGTAACTAATAATTGAATAGAATATACTACAAATTGCAGTAGATTATACAATTAATTTATATCTTCAGTACTGATTATAGAGCTGTTATATTACTCTTTTTCGTCAAATCTTTGAAAGAAGAGAAAGTAACTGCAAATAACTACAATGAGATTGAATAATTTGGATGCATTTCTACTTAACACTTCTGTTTACAATTTGGTTAAATACTAACTTGTATCACAATTTTGTCTTCAATATTTAGCATTGAAATTTGAGTCCGATTGTGGGTCCCTCTTAATTGGTTTTTAATTCAATTGGGTATATGTAAAAAAAAGGTACCAATTATGTCGCCAAACGGGAAGAATTTTTTTTTTACCTACTAATCTTTCAAATGCTATACTAAGAGTAGAAATGATGATGCTCGTATTTCAATCACTGAAGGTGGCAACAAAGTTGTTAAAGTAAAAATCGTTGTTTTGGATAAAGTTCGTGATCATATAATCAATGGTTCAATTAATCTTTTTTGATGTAGTTCAATTCTTAAAATTATTCTTTCTTAACGAAATATAATGTATCAATGAATTATCTTCCCTCAAGACTCAACAGAGTCTTATTGAGGGCACAGCCCTAGAATTGAATATATTGAGACTTATCCTAACTTCTATTATTATAAAAGTCTGAAGATCAGATTGACATAGATAAATTGTATTCAATTTCAAATACAAAAAATGTTGGAAATTATAGACTCTAAAACGTTGAAGCTATTTATTATTTTTTATAAATGTGTGTTAAAGAAGAGTTTACAGTGATCAAAAATTAAAGTACAAGTCTAATCATGATTACTTTCATTTTCTCTAAACTATTTTGTCTAATCATATTGTTTCTTAACTGGTGCGTGTCATTGGCATCTAACTGCAACCGTCAGGCCTATTTGAAAAGCAAGCCCTTATGGAGTCATAAACTAATCTTATACCGTATTTTGACTCAACAGAAATGCTAATATAATCATTATCCCATGCACCAACTGCATCATAGGAAAGAAGCGTTGCAATGTCACGACTGAGATCTGTAACCTCATTATTCCAGGACATACAAGCTTTCTCAGCAGAAAGACAAATTGACCGTGGTGATGGTACATATGAATTAAAATGACTTGAAATATAACCAGCTAGTAATCCCATAGCTCCTCTCTTTATTGCATGAGAAGTAGACTTGATCCACGGAATTGAGGTCCTTTTATCAAATTGATTGTCTGACCCATAACCATCACCATAGTCTTGACAAGTCGAGTTCAAGTAAACATCAAACAGCCAGTTATCTTTATTGATGCTAGAATCTCTCTTGAACAATTGGGAATTAGCTAAATTAACAACAGAATCAGGAATATATCTGACGTAGTATAACTTATCTTCAATAATATCATTAATGGTAGATTCATAATCAACATTCATTGCAGCAACACGAAGTGCTATAGACACTGCTTGAGCTAAATCCTGATTATCCACAGCTAAAGAGTACTGGTCAATAATAATGTTCCTGTAGGATCAGCAACTAAATAATGGATCGGATTAATTTCATCAGTAACGTTTTGCAGCAAGTCAAACTCATTTTTGAGATCAATTTTGAGTTCTAAAGGTTCGTAATCGAAACCAGGAGCAGCAACTGACAAAGCATCAACTGGCAAAGCATCAACTGGTTTAATGACTGGTGGTATATATTTACTGAGGTAAACACCAAGTGTAATTAAAGCAACGTCTTTTATGTATGCCTTGAATTTCATTTTTGACACAATAAAGATTCTGATTTTATTGATTCTTTGATAGTTATTATGTTAGATATTCCCCTCTATTTATACTTTTTCATTATACATAGACAAACCAATTGGAATAAACAATTCTTTTATAAGCAAGTCAAACTCCTCAGCCGTTGATTTTTTGATTTTTTAGTATACGAACAAGCGAAATAATTATTCTCTAAAGTCTACTAGTATCTATATAGGAGATGGTTCAACTATGGTATATATATTTTGTAAGATGAAATTTTATGCAGAAGAAAAAATAAACTATCCCATGCATTTTTTTTTTCATGCATGTAAAAAGTCGTGGTGTCCATATGCATTGTCCACTGTCCAGTGTCCACTATAGGCTGCCTGTCATCCACAAGCTCCAAACTCCATATATGAATAATGAGTCCATATGTGTCTGACGAATCAGGAAAGATATCGTATTTATTACCACGTCACGGTTCACCTGTGAATCGTGATTTGTGATTCATGAACAGTGACCTGACCATGAGAAATAAGCTGGTCCAGTTCCAATATTATTTATAAACATTTTGTGCCCTAACTTCTAATTTTACCCTAGTGTAAATCCATAATAAAAATAATTATACAAGTTTACATATGCTACACTGATTTTATATAAGCTAATTTGAGAGCGTATATATGTCTTACGCTATTTCGGAGTCAAAACAATTTTAGGACGCCCTATTATAGAGGCCTGTAATCATATTTTGACCCGTAGTGAAATCGTCTCGTATTTATATTAGAAGGTTCCTAAAGTGATTAGGTCTCTATATGAATCGAATTACAAGTATTTTAACCGCTTTTTTAACCTTGTTTTACTTATTCTTTGATTTAAGATTTCGCCGTTAATTAATTTGTGTTTATTTGTATCTGCATATATATGGACACCTAGTTTATTTTTTCTTCTCCATAAAAATTAAGAGGTGTAAAAAACGGAGTCAACTGTCAGGCCCACAACTTAAATAATAAGTTCATTATTAGTGAAACTTAACTCTTATATAATTAATTTACCAGTGTGTTCACTAACAGTACGTGATTTACAAGTTTGTTGGCAAAATTTTTGAATATTTATGAACTATAAAGTTTAGGCTGGGCCAAGTCCCAAGACTTCAAAATTGACAGGTTTATAAAGTTTAAAGTTTAAACTATAAGATAATCCGTGTGTAAAATATGAAATAATTGAATATATAATATAATTTAGCTATGGTACATGTCGCCGCTCTGGCAAAGTTTTCGAAAATTTCTCAAGACGTTTTCAAAGACTTTTACTTACAAAAATCGTTCAAACCTTTAATGATGTTTTATTTTTCTCAATCTTAAATTTTATATCTATCGATCTCTAATCAACAATTGAATTATTATTCACTCAAAATTATGGCAGCATCAACTTATATACGTACAAATGGACTTAAAGTTACTATTGGATTAACTGGTGGTTCATGAGCTTTGATGGCATTGGAGTTATCTGAAATACAAACATAGATAGAGCTAAAAATCTAGTTATATTTATGTATTTTTGCTTCAAGTTGTTGTAAGTTAATGTTTTTTAGCGTGATTATTATTTTCATGTTCATATAAAATTAAATATAGCATTTCAAGTGGATTTGCAATCGTTCTTATTTGTTTAGATGATTCATGATTTCTTGATGTGCTTTCCTAAATTTGACACAAAAGTTAGTATTAATACCGGGGTAAAAAACACCATCTTCTTTTGCAATTCTTTATTATTTCTCTTTTTGGGCTTTGATTTATAGTTTTTATTCTTTTTAGAATGAGGTGGATTATAATAAAGCTCTCCAAGTGCATTCAATTTGTATATTCTTTTCAATTCATTGACCTTGTTGACCACATGAGAGGTGAATTTTTAACAAAATTAATATTTTCAGGACTCATTTCATATTCTTCGTACATAAAGTGCAGATAGTCATCTTTAAAGAAATGAAGCTGTCTACAGTCTTGTTTTGGCATCTATTGTGGAAACTGATGTTGTTAAAAATTCAAAATATTTGAAAATTTGAAGGTTGAAGTGCCTGAGTCATTTTCAACTGAATAGACTCCGTATGCAGTATTGAAATCAACATAATTCACAACTTTTTCTAAAAAGACTTTGGTAAAAGCAGAGTGTGACTGAATAATGACAGCTTTGAATTCCTCAAATTTTTGATTGAAACGTATATCTTTTTTGATACTAAGAACTAAAAATTGATCAACAAGACTCAAAGCGGAATCATTAGAAGAATAAAAGTAGGTAAAACTAAAGAAAAAGTACTGATGTTTTATCTAGTGTATAGAAATATGATAGATATTCGTTGTAAGTAACCTTGTAGCCTCTTTACAGATTGACCAATCAGATCTTCGATAGAACAGTGAACTTCTTTTTCATAAATTCATAAATAGAACGCTTAATTTATCTTACATAGCCACTTGACTATGCTTAATCGATAGCCCATCTTCTTGTGCACTTGGTAATATCTTCAACTCATAAACTACATCATTCTAAAGTGCTTAAATAATGATTTGTATTTTGGAGGGCACTTAGGAGACTGTGAAATAGTGCCCCCGGTGCACTTAGGAGATTGAAAAAGTTCCCCAGGGGCACTTTTTTTCGGTGGGCAAATAGAGCGCGACATATGACAATATAGGTAATTTTGTAGATAACACCGTATATACTATAAAGCATATAAAGCAGGGCTCTTGATTCTTGAGCTTCAACGGTCAGTCTTATACAAATTATGCTTTAAAAGTATTATACAACAACTAGTTGTATAAGCTAAAGCGTATACTTCAATGTTGGTTGCTTTGTAACTTGTTCTTTTTGAAAAGCATTTCTTTTACTTATAAACCATAATCTTGATATCAATAATCAGACCCACTATTTCTCATTACTCTTTTATACACTGGCCTAGAGATTCATTCGGTAATTCTTTTACTACTAGTATCTTACTATTATAAATGAACTCACAATAATTTTCAACACTCAACATCGAAACCACATTAAATAACTTCAAACTTTTATTAATCTAACATACACATCCAATATGATTAGCTTGGTTACATTTTTTGTTTCTCAATAATCTTCTCTTGCTCATCTGCTCTATCAGTGTGTCTTCTTTCAGTAGTTGAACTACGTGACCTGGTTGCTTTTCTAATTCTATTATTTTCGCTTGGTTTATTTGGCTAATAGTTCTCTAGTTTTAAGGCCTTTCTTATATCAAAGAATTGGATCTTTATCTTTACTTGAATGAAATTAGATATCAACATAGTATTTTATGAATTTTTATGATAGATAGTAGATACCTGGTACCACAATAAAGGTTCAGTTAGTCTACAATTTCTAAGTTTTAACTGTACAGTATATGATAGTAACGTTTGATTGGATCATAGGATGTGTTATCTAAAAAATTACCTATATTGTCATATGATTACATGATACAACATACGCAAATAGGGATCCCAAGTTGAAGACAAACGCAGATGGAGAGTTCCCGTTTGGCGACATACACAAATAGGGAGTCCCCGTAATTTGGCGACATTGGTACTTTTTTTACACTCGCAAATAGGGACATATATGCGTAATTTAAAATTTTTGACAGAATTTTTTTTGACAGTAAATTGTTGACGGCATAAATATTTCTAATTATCTCAATCATATAGCAAAATTAATTCATATAATCGAAAAGTAAAACCTAAAACCGGAGGTTTTAAGTATTACATATAAAGGACTTGTGCCAAAATATAATTTCAAGTTAGTCCGTGATTAGATATGAACACATTTCAGCAATTATATCAGGAACTTCCAGATATCCATGAAGACATCAAGAAGCTACCAAATAACTCACTTTCAATAATTAGTAATTATGAATCAATTCCACATCTAGAGAAAGCATTGAGGGATCCAAGAAGGTATCACAGACTGGTTTCAGAATATTTGATAGAACACAAAGATTTGGTATCACTCACGAAGTTTATTTTAGCAGTCAACAGAAGATTTCTATTAACTCCAAAGATACTAGCTGATTTGGAGAAGAATGAAGAAAAATTGGATGAAACTATTTATGAGGAAGATGTTGAAGATAAGGACACAACAACTGGCCGAGATAAATTCAACTCATCTCTTGCTACAGGTACAACTAAGACTAAAGCACAAGAAGCTGAAATAACTTATCATATTGAGTTTGTGTTAACTAACGATTCTCAAATAACAGAAGAGGAATTGAACTTTCCTTCTAAATCATTCTATCAAAAGTTGGAGAATTTTAACGAGCATGATGAGCTTTTCAAAGAAATCCAGTTAAAGGATACACTTTTCTCAATAAAAAACGGCGATGATTGGATTGATGCGTCAGAGAGGACAAGAGAATCAGTAGTGTTAAGTGAATTCAATAATTGCTATTCAATTCCAGAAGCCATGTTTGAAGGTATCACACACAAAAAAACTTCAAAAGCTGCATTTAGTTCAGAGTATACTATTAAGGGTGATTTCCATATATTTAAAACGACCTCATCTACTAATGCAGATAACACAAACACAACAACAGACCAATGTCAGGTCTTAATTGAAGTCAAAACCAAATCTATTGAAAACCTTCATTCTCAATTGTTGGAACACAGTTATGTGGTATCTCCAACGTTCCACAAGAAAGCTGATGGTGAAACTCTACCAGAAATAAACTCAACCAAGAAAAGATTCATCGAATTATTAGAAGAGAATCAAGTCAATTATACCGGTCACTCACTGATAAGACAAATATACAACTATTGCATTGATTATGGAACAAACGAAGCTTTCTTAACTGATTCCAGAAATTACATTATTTTCAAGTTTCTTCCTGAGGAATCAATTTACTTTGGTGAAATTGGTCGAAACAATCTTTCCATTCAAGGTGCAAAAATAAAATTCACAATGTTTTATTTCGATTATTGGTCGGTATCCAATACCATTTCTGCAGCTGGAGCTTTCATTTCCAGAATGATGCTATTCGGTCTAGATTTTAACGAAGGAGCAAAATTCAAGACTGGAGAAACTGAAATCGAGGTCAAGAATCTTATCCAAGAAAGAAAAGATGGCTCTGAAAGATTAAAAGATCAGCATGAACAATATCAGAAAGAACATGAAGAGGTAGAAAAAAGAGGAAATGATGATTCACTTGAAAAGCCAACTGTGAATGTTCCTGATGATGATGATAATAATAATATTAATAAAAATGGAAAGAGAAGAACTGACTTACAATCTAACAACAGAAGCAAAAAGAAAATAAAAACCTGTGAATCAAATTCGAAGTAATGTTGTTTATCCGCACAAATCTTCACAAAGGACTGTGGAGTATTTGAAAAATTACAATATGGTGTTAGTTATAATACTCAAGTTTTCAAATTTAATTCAGAGGATTTCCAGTCATTGTTTAGTAATCAGCTAACAATTCATAGTGATTTGAATGAATTTCCAACTAGATTTCCAGAATTTATTGTCCTTAAGGTTTATGATTATATGGCTCTTGAGCGGCGTTATTATGATAAAATTGAGTATTTATGTGAGATTACTCAAATTGCAATTGAATATGTTGATGAATTTCTAGCAAATTATTATGAACCCGAAGTTGAAGCTAATTTGAAGATTGAAAAATACAATTCTTATAATAAGTTAGGTAATAAAATCATATCACCAAGTTTATTGGCATTTGGTGTGATTAGATTCAGTTTCAAGGATTCTTGTGGGAAATTTTGTCATGGTAATTATCTGATGTTTGAATATTGCGAAGATTGTCCAGATAGAGTCGGAGTCAGCACAGTTCTTCAAGGCTTGAAACAAGTTCAGCTATTAGCGGAAGTAGGGATTTATCATCTAGATATTAGACTCCCGAATATCAAAGTTAATTCTGAAGGTGAAACAGTAATCTTTGATTTTTCTCATGTTGAACTATTTGATTCAAATGATGCTGAATTGGTCAAGAAGTATAGCGGATTTATGGAGACAAGATTCTTAGTTGCAATCAAAGAATATTGCGAATACAATGAGATTAATTCTGAAATTCGGTCTGAAACAGAATACTGAAGGAGAAGTGAACTTCAAGGTAGATTCGAAAGAGATGAAGTACAATGATAATGGATTCAATCTTGTTAATGGAAATTCCGAATTGATTGAAGAAGAAAAAACTCTCAGTGTGTGAAGAGTATTATACAATTCATTGAACTAAATTTTCTACTCATATAATTGCTCTTAATTATATAAATTTACTGCAGTTTGTTATATTTATTTATCTATTTACTTTTTCATTTATTTATATTACTGTTAACTTATGAATGTAGTTATTCCATTCAAATTGCATGATTCAAGTCCTTGAATGATTCTCTTCCGTAAGTAGAAGAGAAATTCTAATATATATGTGTTTCACTGAAGATCTGAATGATGCAGGAAGAGATAGTAGTAGTATTTTGCTGAATTGTGATTCAATACCATTATGTTTCTATATAGCACAACTACAGTCCCAACTCTTGAACCCCTAGAAGGTTTGTGATAACTTTCTTTCAAATTTCAAATTGAACCGAACAATAATACCCCAGTTCAAACGTTCAAACCATTTTTCAGAGTTTTATATTGATCAGTTATACTAAAAATATATTATAAAAGCAACCTTAATCAGTTTGGTATGAATTTTACCAGTGAGTTTCTATCGGTAGTCGTTGTCGATTACAAACTTTGCGTGAACTTTCATGTTGTGACGTTATTATTGGTCTCTGAGCTCTACTAGTAATTGAAAGCTACATATTAGTAGTTTAACTGTTTTAATTTGATCCGTTATTTGATTGAAATTGAAGTAGAAAGGTATTTCGTTTTGCGTTGCTATTATTTCTTGCAGAATAATGCTGGTGACTTCCTCGACCTCTTGCTTGTGAAGGTCGAGTCATTACCAACTATCTTTTCAATTTCAACTATAGTGATGTGCATATTTGTTTACAACCTATATTTGATGATAAGAAAACGTATCCATGGTAACCGAACTAAAGATCGCGAGATCGCGAAAAGTAGACATCAAAAAACGCGACAATTTGCCAAAGAATTGCACTTAAAACCAAACCCATCAGTTCATTTTTCATTTCTTTCATGTGTTTGTCGGTCTCCAAATAGTAAGTCTGGAAAATGCGCAATTGAAATCAGAAAAAAAGATCAAAAATTGTTACTAAAAGACAAAAAAAGTCATCTTAAAAGATTAATAACTTCTTAACCACTTATCTGTAGTACTTGAAATTTGAGAGGGGGCTACTGACTCCTGACTCCTGACTCCTGACATCGATTGAAAACTTTTGTCCAGACAAATTCTTCAATAAGGTCTTATTTGTGGAGATCACTCAGATTCATAAATTCGCAGCACTATTAATATGTTATAAGGTACGATATCAAGGGTAGAATAGAATAATCTATCATTGGTGTAGTTTTTAAGTTGTTTGCAGAGATTACCAGTTCTACAGTTCTACTAAAAGGTAAGTCATTAATTAAATGACCTGGAATTGTATTATCAGCTTCATCTCTTAATGCTAACTCCTCGTCTTCATTGTCATGAAAAAATTTATTAGACCAGTTGATTTTCTTCCTCTAAAAGCTCTCATTCCTAACTCTTGTGTTCTAAAAACATTAACTAAAGCTCTTGCTTTGATAACTGCCCGGTCTTCTTTAGTCAGACCATTATTATCCATAAATAAATCACGACGATTTTCAAACTTAGTTCCCTTTAGGTATAATTTAAGCTCTCTTTCAGCATATCTTAGGAGCTTTCTTGCTGAAAAACTTATAGCATTTGATTGTTTTCCTGTCAATAGTGAAATCACTTTATCTTGCAAGTTTTCTTCCATATCACTTATTTCGTCTTTCAATTGCTCTAAAAGAACTTCAAACTTCTCTTGTAACTACTCAATATCACAGTCCTGAATATCTTCCTTTGAAATTCCGGTCATGAAAACATTTTTCGGAGATCCGTCAGGCTGTACACACCCGTATGTTAAAAAATGTTTTTGATGAGTACTCATAGAGTTGTTTCTGTCAACAAACAAGATTCTCAAATCAGTTTTCTTCATATATTGTTGAACGGTTAACTCCTTATCGAAATCACGATACATTTCAACCTCGCGTTCAGAAACTAAATCTTCACCAGATTATCCATAATATCTAGTACATATGTTTCAACAAGTTTCGTCTAGCCTCAACATGCTTTGATGTTTCTTTAGTTTTGAAATCATTCATAAACCAAGTAAAAAATGTTTCATGACACCTATAAATGCAGTTCTGACTGTTATTTTAACAGCTTTATGGGAACACCTGGTGGCCATTACAAATATGTGACTATAATTTGGGATAATATAATTGACGATTAAGTTAAAGATATAATCAAAAGATATAGATTAATCACTGTTAACGTGTCCAGTTTCGATATTTAATTAAGAGAATTTCATAATCCTTAATTGGTTTGAATCTCATAATTTAAATACATCTAAATAATTCAATCTGACTGTAGTTATTTGCAGTTACTTTCTCTTCTTTCAAAATCAAAAACACAGAACAGATAAATATTCAAGAATAAGTTTATTTGTCAGGTCATCACCAAGATCTTACAAATTTGTCCCATTGACAAACAATGACTTATCATCTATCAACTTAATACCAAATCTTTCATTCATCTCCATTTCAAGAGATTTCAAAATCAGAAATTCAACTAGATGAAAGTCTACTTATAATTGCATTCAAACACAAAAGGCTTTAGATGATGAACTGAGAATTTTGATTTCGATGAAGAAAATTTTATAGTTGAATTATATATTACTTTTATCAATTATAATGGTTTTATATACTTTTCCATTCTAAAATCAGTGACTTTTTGTTTAACTTTGATTCCACACTGAGGCCTAATTCTTTCATTCTGATGTTCTAAATTACAAAACTTAAAGTATCTCCATAAAGCAAACCAATTATATTAAATATGAATAGCTAAAAGAAAACTCTTGAGTAGGAGATTGTATAGATCATACTAGTAACAAAATAGTTTTCGGTGATGCCTCTTTATGAAAAGTAAACTTGAAATTTCAAGATTTTAGACCATAGGATTTCAAATAATCTTGTTAATCCTTTAAGCAACTTGTTTGGTTCTCTTTCGGTATATTCAATGACTTGCTTATTTGACAGTTGAGTATCTTTAATAAAGTGTTCTTGAAGAGTACTGTCATATATCTTTTGAGACGATATTTAAGTGAAACCAACGATTTCTTCAAATAAAGTTGAGTGAGACTAAAAAAAGCATCTCTTATCATTCCTGGGTCAGTTAAGTCAACATTTGAAAGAATTGAGTCGAAAGAACTATTAAGTTTGATGCTGATAGAGTGTTTCAATTTGCTGAATTTGTTGAAAAAAGAATGATTTCAAGTTTGAGCATGCTTCTGGAAAGAATGTTTCGACAGCTTTATGACAGACTATTTCTCCAACAACATCGCTTGTGAAATTACTGGTCATAATGAATTTAAGGCTAATATTAATTGAAGTGATTGTGTCTATACACAAAATTGAAAAGTGACACATTTTGGAGAGTTCTCCCCGTTTCGAGAAGTGTTACGCAGATCTGCATAAAATCATATCAGAACTTTTGAGTTATGGTTTCTTATCAAACCTAGTTTTTGAAAATCCAGATAATAATATTGAAGAAAATTTCTTCAAATTACCAATTGACCAATTGAAGGTTTATTTATCATGTATTCAAAAATTCAAAATTTCAAGGAAATAGATGAAGAAGTTCAAGAATTAACTGACGATGAAAAATTGAAAATCATAAAAAGAACTTTTTTGGCGCTCAAACTAATTCATTAATGCTCAGATCGTACATCAAGATCTTAATCCAAATAACTTGGTTGTTGAAAAATCAATCAATTCAGATCATAAAGTTGAGTCCAATATTAAAAATCATCCTCATTTGTCCTAGATAATGAATCTTCTTCATTTGAATTATTTGACAGTTCTAGGATTATTAGTTCTGCTGGTCCTGATGAAATTTTAAGAAATAAGAGAAGTGAAACATTTGTTGATGGTTTGAAAAGAACAGTGCTTGATGAAATCAACATCAATGATGAAAGACTATTAGAACTATGAGGGTTATATATCACTCAAAAACTCATTAGAACCCAAATTAAAGTACGACATTTCAATTGAGATTTTCGAAAAAGCTGAACAAGATGTAAAAAATTTGCAGGGTTTGAATAATTTATGATTAATATTGATGAATAGTGCTATAATTAAACTGTTTAAATTCTCAAATCAACATCAAACATGATCACTTATAGTAGGTAGTTAAATGATCAATTTCATTCTAAATTATCTATATTTTTTTCTTAACGATTGATAAAGTCCTAAAAAATACCCACATGATTATAGACACATGATTCGTTGAAAATTTTCCAGTGTTAGAGGTTTTGGATATGAGACGATGGGACCAAGCTAATGTTTCATAAAAAAAATATAAAAATCAACAAATGGTATTAAAGATCCATTGGAAAATTGTAAAAAAAAAAATGTTTATGTGTAACTTCAGTCTTATGACTATCCAATGGATGTGATAGCCTTAGATCTGGCTATCTCAAGTACCATCTTGAATGACACTATAATCTCCTTTATTTGTTGTAAATGGCTTATTTGACTTGGATTTTATGGTAGGGGCAAAAAATGTATAATCATTACCACATCGAAAGAATAGAAGTCATCTCATTTTGTTCAATAATCTTAACCTCTCCCTTACAACATGTTCGGGTGTATACCCATAAGATGGTGAGTATTTAACTTCAATGATTTCTAGATCGGTGCCCATATTTAACGAATCAGGAGTATCGTTGAGCCTGATAGTTTTCATACTTTCACGTAAGTGTAAGCGAAAATTTTCAAGTATTGGAAGCGGCATACCAAAATGTTCTAATACCTTTTTTAATATGTGTTCAAATTTCATCGATCTTTTAACACTGACCCCAATAGGCATATGACCATAAAAAAATTTGAGTAATTTTCTAGATTTTTTTCGAGATTCAGTCTTCTTTTGCTCTATCTTTTCATTTTCATCTTCTTGCTGTCTTTCTTTCATATCTAAATATTCATTGACACTCTCGATAGTCTTAAAATGATCTTTTATAATTACATTTTTATAATCATCATCAACAATACTAATAAATACTTTTGAAGAAAACAGTCTTTGGTAATTGTAATTATGGTCAAAATCGGTTTTAGTTGTGCTTAAAGAGATCTCTGAATGATTGATATAATATTTTGAAATAACAACAATGACAATCTCATTAAATAAACCTAGTTCCCATAGAGCACTATCTAACATTTTTGTAGTAATGAATCTATCATAATCAGGACTGTACAGTGTATGTTCTTGTAGTTTCAGAACTTCAAGCATCTTGGAAACTTTCTCATCAAAATTACATCTCAAAATATGAAGAAGTTTCCCAGTGACACTTTTGAAATGAATGTCTATTATTGGTGTAAGTTTAGCGATTTCGTATTGTTGCTTTTTGAGTGATTCTGATTCTGTTAATGAGAATGGTTTCTGGTTATGCATTACATCCTTGACTGTCACCATCATGTGTATCTTTTTTGTTTTAGTTTGTTTATCAACAGATTCCTTTTTGTCAATTTTTTTTTGATATTCCAATTGATGGAAAGTACTGTATTTATACAAAAACTTGTGTAAAAGTGATGAAAGTTAATTTATTTGTAGTATTGTGTTACATTAGCCCATGTTCTGTTAACTAGACAAAAAAAACCTGCGATTCGTATCATCAATTTTATATACAACAAAAGACAAACTAGATACCGGTGAATCTATTCACATTTATAGGCTTGGGTCCATTAAGAACCTTCCATAGTGGTTTTCCGGTTCTAAGCGTGTCACCAATAGAGTGTCAATTATACTTATAAACCTCCTCTTTTCCCTAACCAGTCGCCAACCTTACTGAAAGATTTAATTCATCCAGTGGATTCTGGCATTTTATTGACCCTAATGAAGATGGTTTAGCTGGTTTAAGCATAAAAAGAGTGTTGAAAACAAAGATTTGATGGTATTTCATGTGTCTTACAACTTTTTCTTCATCAATTACACAGTTCTCTTTTCAAAAGCTTTTTTGTATCAGCTTCAGAAGCAAGTTTGCGTTTGTAGTAACACTCAACAACTATATAACATAATTGTGATAAGTTGAATTACATGATCAAACATATAACTATTTATATTTACTTACATTTTTATTTCTATTTCTCACTCAATTAGTTTTAACTTTCTCTCTTTCATCTCTTCACATTCAACATTCTTTAGTATAACATTCCAAACAATCTCTTAGATTAACATGAAATTGATAGAATAGCCAAACAATAAAATTAGAAATGGTAACCAACTACCTTCTGTTTTCAATAAATTGAAGAAATTCAAAGATAAAATATCATTTGTTGAAACAATCAACGTAGATATGGTATATTTCTTGATCCCAACTTTATGATTCAAAACACCTAACGCATAAGCTAATAAAACATATGGAACCAACATTCTCTTATTGGGAATGGATCGGAAACTGGTAATAATCTAGTAACTGAATCTAATGAGAATGATGAAATCGTATCTTGATTCATGTCATATGATTTCAGATTCTAGTAGCGCATTGCTTGCTTTATTGTCTTGGTCCAATGGACCTAAACGGCTATTAATGAAACAAACCCAACTGAGCCAGTATCTTTTACGATTATTCTCTGAAAATAATTAAAGATTTGATTCAATTGAGATGGCTGAAAGGAAATTCTTTATTGAATACCAAACCATAGGGAACATGAGATAGATTGAAAGGAAACCGACAATATGCTATCATAAAAAGGTGACATATTATGTGTTATTCTGGTGAAAGTCTGGTTTTCGATGAATTAGGTGAACAATGAAGAACAATGACAATCCACCACAATTCATTGAAACTGGAAATGAAATTAACCAAAAAAACAAAAAAACAAAAACTCTAATATATATATTATATATATAATAGAACTAGGTATCAAATGATCAGTTTTGATGACGGAGATAAATTGAAAATATATCAATGTCAAATAAGATATGATTCTGGGAAATCTAAAATCAATACACAAAAAATCATTTTCACTAGCAGCGGAATAACAATGGAATTATGAGAATTGAGATGACTTGTGATAATCTTAAGAATAATCTCATTAAGGCATGTTTGACTTTAGAGGTTGAGGTTTCATTTTAGACTTGAATTTACTTATATTTAAGTGACTAATTTTTGAAAAAACTCCAGTTATTTATAGAATTTCACTTTAAACTTTAAAGTTTAGATCGAAGCTTGAACAACACCTGTACGAATTCGACAAACCAATCTGTCTATAGCTAGTAGTTGGTACCAACCGCGTGTTCAGACTCCAGGGTCCACAGCACACACTCGTGAGTCGTAGCTCGTCACTCCACCGTCCATTTATGAATTCTAATCTCTCACTATAATTGGTTGATCTACAAAAATACACAATTAAAATAAAAACAAATAATTAGGCCGACGATCGCAAGTTGCAACTGTATATTAAAAAAGGCTGAATACCGAATATAGTTCAAAACACCCATACCACTGAGATATATCCACAGGACAGTGGGCTTCTTTGAAGGTGAACAGTGGACAGTGCTGAGTGGACACTGGATCTCTGGAGTGTGGACTCTAGGGAGTTGGGACGTATGTGTTGAAGCTTGACATGACCGTTATATGTATCCTGACGTCATACAGGCTAAAGACAGCTGCAGCCCCCGGTGTCAGCGTCCAGGGTGCCAATTTCAATGATAAATATTTATTATAGGTGTTATTTAAGTTCTAATTTTAATCACTCAGGAGTCATATACCAGAAATCAATGTGTAGACTGTATAAAACAACACTCCAACCTTGCTCTCTGTGTGTATAGCGATCATATTACTACCATATATCTTACTTCATGCAAAAAGATTATATCTCAATATTTTTATATTTTTAATCAAACAATTATTTTTAGAGAATTTTATTATAAAAGAAACACAAAAGGCACAATTTTAGTGATTATCTCAGACTTTTAGAACCTCAAGTTTATTTGAAAACTTTCATAATCTGATCAATGAAATTTATTTCTCCAATTATATTAGCTTGTATTAGTTCCACTCTAGCAGTATCAACTGGAAACACCAAATCTTATTCTCCAAAAGATCTTGTTGTCCGTGTTGATTTGAATCTTGCCAGAGACTTTAAAAGTGTTACAGAATCCATCGAGCCAGTTCTTTACGATTTCATTGACCCTAGCGAAAATGATCTAGCTGCTATAAACTCTTACAAAGAAAGTGTTAAAAATAATGATTTAGCTACTGGTATTTCATCTGTCTTTCAACTTGTTGCTTTGAAAACTGAAAAAGATTCGTTATTTGAAGATGTCTATCAAGATAAAAAATACTATTTGAAATTTATAAGTGATGACTTGGTTAAACAAGCTCTGGACTCTATTGAGAAGAGAGATACTGAAAACTCTTTTCAGAGTGAGCTATTCGAATTGTTTTTGAACGCTGATGTTTTAGATTACAATGACTCAGCTTAGGAGAAGAGAGAAGAGTTATTGAAGCCGTGATACTTTTTCTCACGAACAATCCTGTGTTTCATAGGTTTAAATGACATACTACCTAACAAATATTTGGGTCTTGTGACCTTAAATGTAGTTAAATAGCCTGATGAAATTGGCGATATTAATCAATATAAACAATTTCCGTTCAATTACCAGTTACACTGTTTAGAAGTTCAAAAAAAAGACAACAAATTTCAATTGTATGAATGATAACCTCAGTAAATGCCTTCAAACTTCCAATAAAACTTGCACTAATAAATTTGAGTCAAATAAACAGAAATTGAGCTGGTTGAGTATTAGAAGATCAATCAAGAAAATATCATAATCTATTTGGTACATTATAACAATTTACCAAACATAGGTGGAGTTTAATAAAGCTTGAATTGTGACAAGTGGTAAGCGGTGTTTTTAGTTACAAAATTATTCTCAATGAGGTTTAGAAAAAGTTTGTAGTGAAAGGGGATGTTAGTATGTGCTGATGTGAGCTGAATAGTTAAAAACAATGCTTCCTTCAAACTCATGCAATAACTACATAAACTGGTTTGTGAAGATACCAATTAAAACGTAAAAATATTTCTGTCTATTTTTTTCTATCCTTCATTTAATTAGTTTTAACTTTCTTTTCTTTTTCATCTTCTTCATATTCAACATTCTTCAATAAAATATTGGAAACAATTTCTAAGATCAACATGAACAAACTTGATAGAATAGCTAAACAATAATTTGAAATAGTAACCCCAATATCTAACCAACTACCTTCTGTTTTCAATAAGTAGAAGAAATTCAACGATAGAATATCACTTGTTGAAATAATCAACGTTGATATGGTATATTTCTTAATTCCAACTTTATGATTCAAAACACCTAAAGCAGAAGCTAATAAAACATATGGAACCATTAATTTTAACATTAACAAAGCACCCATTGGGAATGGATCGAAAACAGGTAATAATCTAGTAACTGAATCTAATGAGAATGATGAAATACTTGAAACGTTACCAGTTCCGAAAAATGCAACTTGTAAAAATAAGAACCCAATTATGGTGATTCTGATTAATTGAGAATAATTTTTCTTTGATTCTTTGTTATTAGTTAACAATTTCGAATGATTTGACTCAATTTGAATCCATTGAATCAATAAAGTGGAAAAATTAACATAAAATAATGATTCAAATGAGATAGTTAAAATTAGGAAAACTGGTGCAAATGTTAGATAGATTATTAATAGTCTAACTTTATAATCATTATTGGGTTTGAAGTGATGCAATAAAGGAATAATAACTAATGATAAAGCGAAAACTGTCCAACCTAGAAATTGTGACACCTTTGAAGCACCTTCTTTTGATTGAATTGCAATAACTGCTTTATTCGTGATTAAAAGCATTAATGCAATCAACGAAATCTGAACTGAAATTAAAACTTTTGTGTATGATGTTAATTTATTTTTGGAATCATTTGTTGTTACCTGTGATAATAAAATCTCATAATAACTAATAATACCAAAGATCAACATTAGAACCCCTGCGATATTGATTAAATTCAAGTCTTCAATTTTAACTGCATCAAATGTTGTATAGGTACTCATAGCAAGACAAGTCAAGAACCAAAATGAAACAGTTTTGAAACCTGATTTTAAGAAAATTGGGTAAAATCCTAATAATATGAAAAAAACAGTGAAAACATATCTTTCAAAGAATCCATAAACAATACCTTCATAAATGAAAACAATACTTGATAATGACAACAAAATTTCAAAAAATTTCATGTTTTGGAAAAATGTTTTAATACCATGTTGTAAAGTATGACTTTTTGAAACAATTTGACTCCAAAAGAATAATGGGAATGCTAAATACATATAGAAGTTAAATGGTGATCTTTGATAAAATAATAAATAGTTGAAAAAAATACCAACTGTTAGAGTGATTGAGTAATTTAATAGACTTGTTTCACCTTCAAATGAATCACTTGGAACAATGAATAATTTCAAGAATATAACAAAAGAATATAGAATCCACCCAATGAAACCTAATGTAACAATCGTTCTAATTAACAACCAATTATAAGTGGTTAAGTAATATAGTCCATCTAAACTATTTTTAATCAATTCTTCAGTTAATTTGATTGCTTCAATTTCCTTTTCATTATCATTTTCAATTGAGATTTCACTGATTAATCTTTCAATTTCTGAGGTATAAGACTCGATTGACTTTTTAATGAATTTTTCAAATGGTTTGAAATTGAATTGTGACAGTTTCATTTCTTCTTCTTTAACGATATATTGTTCTAAAATACTTAATGCATTTTTATATAATGCATTTAGTTTAACTTCTTCTTTCTCATCAATAAAAGCTAATGGTAATTCACCAACTGAGTTAACTGGATAGTTAACACCAATCAAATATGACATCAAAGATGCAATATCAGCTTGTTTAACATCATTTCTTTTGACATCACCTAGTTTCCAATTTTCAGTATAATCATCAAATATTGGTTCATCGTTATAAACAGGTTTATTGATACCTGCACCCCATGCAACTAATGGAGTTCTAGTATTATTTGGATGACCGTCACCATGTGAACCAAATGCACTCATACCATGATCAGCTGTGAAGATAAATGCAGTATCATCATCTTTGAAGAATTGTTTGACTTCTTTTGTCAATTTATTGATTTGTTCATCGATATAAATAAGATTGTCATAATATTCTGCAGAATATGGTCTAAATCCATGACCAGCAGTATCACAACCTAATAAATGTAAAAAGAAAATGGTTCGATCTTGATGGATTTGTTCATGTAAATTCACGTCTTTTGTTGAATTATCAAATAATTCATAAAGGTGTCTGAAAACAAATTCATCTAATTCGATTGAAGAAGATGTGAAATCTTCAAATTCATGTCCATACATCCAAGTATCAATTCTATTTGGATCAGATGCACCATCTGCAAACATTGGTAAAATATCTGGTGATCCAAAACTATAAGTATGTTTAGTTTGATTGAAAACAGAATCAAAATCAACTGGATTTTCCTTCCATCCTTTAGTAACGGCACTAACGTCTTCATAAAATCCAGCAATCATAGCAACATGTCCAGGACGTGACTCAGTTGGCATTCTTGTATGAGAAACACCGTAAGTACCTTCATTTAAAACAAGATCTCTAACAAATGGCGCAAGATATCCAGTTTTACCAGTTGTTGGATGAGTGATGTTATCAAATGTAGTATCAGCTCTTAAACCATCACCAACGATTAGGAATAATCTTTTAGCTGGAGCCTTTGGAGTTGAGAGATGAGGCTGCATGCCATGAACTAATGGGCTAACGAAATAAATATCGAAAATGGACCATAAGTAGAACAAATGAAACACCACACCAGTGATTAGCAGCAAGACACGGGGACTTAGGGATGTCATGTTGAATAGTTTTCTCAATTCAAGCTAATAAAGAAGGGAAAATCAATAGAGTTTATATAACTTAGATTTGTGTACTTAAAAGTTATTGACGCGTGTTCGGAAATTCGGGTTTTCCAAAACCTTTTGACTTGGAAGAAACTCAAGAACTACAATATGATTTAAATGGATAATCTAAACTGTTCAGAGGTAAACGATTTGAGACGATCATCTCTTTGTAAATTTAATCAATTTATCTATTATTTTTATTTTTTTTTTCATGTTTTTTGGTGGTGATTTTATTTTATTCTATTCTGTGGAATTCAAATTCAATCGAGATAATCTTGCATCTCTTTCGATTCTTTTCAGTCTTCTGATTTCTTCCATTCTTTGGAATTCTTCTTCATCGTCGTCATCTGAAGAATCATCTTCTTTATGATCTTGTTGACTTTCAACTGGTTGTGAAAGTTGAGGTTGTTGTGGAACTGGTGAAACTTCCACTGGTGATGCAAGTGTAGATGATCTTGGAGAGCTTCCCTTGATACCAAATTTAGCTAATTTTTCTTCCATTCTTTTACGTGCTTGTTCTCTAATGTAGGCTTTTCTTTCTTCTGGAGTCTTGAAATTAGATGAGCTTGAAAAGCGTGATGAAGTTGGTTTTGTTTGTTGGATTGGAGAATCATTTGATGGAGATGAGATGGTACCAGTCAAAGGTGTTGTAGTGTTCAATGATAGGTTTGATGTAAAATTTTGGGAAATTGATTCAACTTTAAAAGATTTAATTAAATCTTGAACTTCCGGTTGAACACCAATCCCTAATTCCCATTTCTTATAATCCTCATTATTTATATCATGATTACCTTTATTCAAAGAAGATGAGATTGACTTGAATAATTCATTGACTGAATCTTCGACATCTTTGATAAATTTCTGATTTTCTCCATTTTGGCTTTGAATTTTAAGAACTTCTTCATGAAGTTTTTCTTCTTCAATGTTAAAATTCTCTATTTCTGGATCAATTGGTTTACCTGTAAGTTTTGCCATTTTAACAGCTAATAACTGTTTACTTTTAAACTTTTTTCTATCTGAGGTTGTTATTTCACCATTTGGCCCAGTTCCCAAGATAACTGAAGGGTTTTTAATTTTATATAGTTCTAATTTAAGTGTTTTAATTTGATTATTTGTTGTTGAAATCTCATTAATTAAATTTGGAATTTTTACTTTCATTTGATCCAATTTAGATTTCAACTCATTTGTGTTTGAATTGGTAGAATTTGAAAGTAATGGCAAATTCTTGATTTGTTCTTTTAATGATTCAATCATTTCTAAATCTTCAACTTCATTAGTTTTCAATTCATCATCAACAGTTTCTGAATCAACTTGAATTGCTTCATATAAGATTTTTTTCTCCCAAATTGCTTTCTTTAATTCTTCGATTGTTAGTTTTTCATTTTTCAAACTAACTGTATTATTTCCATCATCTTTATCTTCATTGATTATATCAGTGGTTTTACGTCTTCTATTTCTATTTCTAGACACAATTAAATCATCATCATTTCTAAATCTTGAGGCATCAATTCTTGAACTACTTACTTTTCTAACCATTGTGATTGGAGTATTTAATTTCAATTTATTTTTCACATCATCTAAAATTTTCAAACTCGTTGGTTTTAAAGAATCTGGTAAATAATCAGGAATTGGAAACCCATTTAATCTTTTATAAACTAACCACATGCCTAACTGAAATGATTCTTTATCTAATTTCGCTTGATTTGGGTGTGTGATCAAATCCCATATTTTTTCTAATTCTTCTCTATTTAAACCTGATTTTCTAAATATTTCAGCAGAGACATCAGCATTGATCAAACCTTTTTTATTTATATCATAATTATCAAAGATTTTGCTAAATAATTGTTTCTCTTGATATGAAATTTCTTGATTTTGATACATTGAGGTATTGTCGAAATATTGAGGTTTTGATTGTTCTTGTTGTTGAATTAGATTTGATAAAAAAAAGGAATTATGGCCAACACCTGTCTTTTGTTGCCTCAATGGCTCAAAATTACCAAATCCTGTTTTCTGACTTTGTAAAGGAGGTAAAGTTGATTGTTGTTGTGGTAAAATTCCTGCTCCACCTGTAGATCCAGGAACCAATGCGAAATTACCTGTAGTTTGTTTAGGTAATGGGATTAAACCAGTCGGTTGTTGTCCTGATGGTTTAGTGCTCAACCCAGTTTTTTGAGTGGTTAATGAAACAAGACCAGTTGGTTGTTGATTCAACTTCAAAGCAGAACCAGTTTGCTGATTGGTTAGTGGCACAAGACCTGTTGGTTGTTGACTCAATTTAAGAGCAGAGCCAGTTTGTTGGTTAGGTAATGGAACTAATCCAGTTGGTTGTTGAGATAATTTTGAAGCTGAACCAGTTTGCTGATTGGCTGTTGGAACTAAACCAGTTGGTTGTTGTCCTAATGGCTGAGTGTTTAACCCTGTTTGTTGATTTTTTATTGGCACTAAACCGGTTAATTGTTGCCCTAATGTCTGAGGATTCGAGCCTTGGTTAAATCCAGTTAGCTGCTGGTTCAATGGTTGAGTATTGAAACCAGTTTGCTGATTATTCAAAGGAATTAAACCAGTTTGTTGGTTATTCAATGGTGTCATTCCATTTTGTTGACTAGTTGAAGAAAACGCTGGAGCTATAGATGATTGAGGTTCAGCATTTGATGCATCAGTTGATGGAATTTGATTATTTAATGGAATATAACCTGTTTGCTGACGAGTTATACCAGTTTTTTGGGTTGGTTCAGTTGATTGTTGTTGAGGAAATCCATTTAATCCGGTGGCTTGCTGAGTTAAAGTAGAGCTTTGAATAGCAGGGGCAGGAGTATTAGATGGTTGCTGCTGTGACTGGAATGGATTTGAGATAGGTGAATTCTGTGAATTTTGAATTGATGAAAAATATGAATCAAATTGGTTTGGAGGTGAAGTTAGTGATTGAGGTTGATTCAACTCAGTTTGAGGTTGATAGTTCAAATTTGGAAGTGGAGGAGCATTATTTGTGTTGAAAGTTGGTAAATTATTGAAAGATTGTCTTCCTTGTACATTTGGGAACTGTTGTTGAGTTGATTGATTTTGAAAACCAAAGCCTGTTGGTTGATTTTGCAATAATAAGTTGTTTTGTTGTTGAACAGTTTGATTTTCTAAGATATCTTGAGTAGCTGATCTCATTAAACTTGCAGGAGGATTAAATTGTTGTGGTTGTGGTTGTTGATTTTCAGGGACGCTGAAATTAATTTTATCAACCAATTTAGTAACTTCATCTTTGATTTGAGGATCCAATTGATAAGGTAATTCAGAGCCTCTTAACACCAAATTACAAAGATGTAAAGCGAGTGCGAATTCAGGAAACAATAAATCTCCAGTTTTATTAATATCTGATAATTCCCAAATCCTAGCTAATTCATGGGGACCTAGATTAGATTTGAGTAGGATACTTCTTGCAGAATCTGGTGAAATTGACGAGGAGTTTGTGGACTGTTGAAATAAATTGGTGAACTTCTGTTGGTCTTCTGGACTGAGGAAGCTGAGCTGATCATAAATCATCAAAATATTTATATTTTTCGCTTTCAATCTCTGATTCTTTGATTGAAACTGAAGTTCGAAGTTCAAATTTCCTTAAAAAAAAGTCTGAAAAGTTGAGGTACTTAAATCCGAACTAAATCCGTCACTCTTTGATTAAACGAAGAATATTCTTCTGGTGGGGGGCTCTAGGCTGGATGGGCGTGTGTTGGTTGTGCTTTACTGGTTGGATTGGGTGGCTGCTGGTGTCTAAGGAGTGTTTACTGTTTACTGTTTCCATGATTAGCTGAACAGAGAAAACCTCTTTCTGTTTGTGGTTCAATAACTCTTTCTGTTGATGTTTCAATCTAAATCAGTATAAAAGGAGGTCTTTATCCTCAATGGTGCCCTCTGGCCTTTTTATCTTTCATTGAAAACACACTTGAATATTAAAATGCAATTCTCAACACTTTTATTAATCTCAATTAACCTTTCAAAGCATTGTTTTGCTTTCCCAACTTTCAATTACAATGAAACAAACACAGCTACTAATGAAACTAACTTTGATATCACTTCAGCTAATATTGATTTGGAATTCTTTGCAGATGAATCCAAGATGGATAAACTTACAGATGATGAGTTGAATTATGCGATCCAAAGATTCTACTCAGATGAATCATTATTCAATGTTTATAGCGAAGGTGATGATGGTGAAACTGATGAGAATGGGAATTTGATCATTGATTTAGCCAAACCATTCAGTTTCATTCAAAGATTATTTGGGAAATTTGGGTTCAATATGTTTGACGTTAATGATGAAGAACAACTAAGTAGATATTACAAAAGACAAGAAGAAGTACATGAAGAATTATTCAAAGATTTGAGAATAAAAGATGATGCTGAACTTGAATCTCATGTTAAAACATTATTTAAAAAGCAAAAATGTTCAGATATTGATGAATCAACATTTGTTGGTATTTGTGAAGTCAATCCATATAAACATAAGTTGGCCAGCTATAAATTAAATCAAAGACCACATCTACTAAGAGGTGTTATTCTTCCAACATTTGCTATAAGTTTATTAGCAGCAATTGACTTGAATGGTGGTGATATCTGTAACGGTTGGAAGATCCCAAGATATCAAGAGATGCTACTTCAACCAGTTTGTATCGCTTTAGAAATAGCCAGAACAAACACAAGACATATGTGTATTGCTTTGATAATCAACGGGTTTAAAGATTTGACTGGTGAGCCCATGTCACGACAAGTTCTTACAATCAATTTAACATTAAGAGCATTATGGAGCAGAGATTATAAAGGATTAACAGTTTATGGTGTTAATGGTGAAACAGTAGATATTTATTACTTGACTGATGAAATGGAGATTGATTATATTAAGGGTTCAATTCCAGATCCTTTGAATAAAGGTGACGCTAAACATGTTTTGGATTACGCTTTCTACCCAGGTAATATTAATGATGATATTGGATATGTTGAAATCAATAGATATGCTAAACATAGATTTGACAAGATTAGAGAAGTGTACAGATACTCATACAAACATTTTGGGAATTTAGACGTTGGTCTTTTAAATTACTATTTAAGTACCTTTTCAATGACCAGATTGTTTGGAACTGCATTGAAGTCAATCAGTGAAGATACAATTATGAATCTGAAGGAAATTGTTAGAGGTTCTACAGTTGTTAAGACGTTGAATGAAGATGATGATAACCATCCAATTTTAGCTCCAATTACTAAAATCCGTATAAATCATGGTGGAAGTTTCTTTGTTTTCCACAACAGAGTGCATACTGTCGAGCATGATGAGCCAATCAGTTTGAACTTTGAGCATCCAATATGATATTTATACTGTCTTTAATGAATAAAATAGTTCATTCTCATTGTAAATAAATCCATAAAGTCCGAATAAAACTCTCACCCATATAAACAAACACATAAAACATGTCCACAAAGCTAACAACAGAGCAAGACGCGACTCTCGAGAAGTTATTAACCACATCCCTTCCGGAAATCTTGAAGAAAGTGGACTATGACGAACTTTACGGTCATCAATTAACTTCAAATGGAACTTATTATTCAGAACCAATAACTAAATTACTATTAACAAAATTCTTGAAAGCAAATGATTTCAAATTAGATGAAACTATCAATCAATTAACAAACGCTTTGAAATGGAGAAAGACATTCGATCCTTTAAAAGCAGCTTTTCTAGAAAAACATGCTGAAAAGTTAACTGAATTAGGTTATGTCACTAAAGTTGGTGATGTTGTTTATACTTGGAACACATATGGTAAAATCCAACAAAGTGGGTTGTTGAAAGACGAGGCCAACTTTCAAGCATTTGTGAGATACAGAATTGGGCTAATGGAACGTGGATTACAATATATCTCATTCACTGGGGATGATGTTTATTTAGGACAAATTCATGATTATGATGGAGTTTCAATGTTTAAATTTGATGCTGAAACTAAAAGATTGAGTAAAGAGATTATAAAGTTATTTCAAGATTATTATCCTGAATTGTTATCAAAGAAATATTTTGTTAATGTTCCTAAATTGATGGCTTGGATTTATGATTTGATTAAAGGTTGGTTACCATCAGAAACTTCCAAAAAATTTAAAATGATCAATAATGGAGCAAAATTGGCTAAACAGATGGATCATGGTGATGATGTTCCAATGGAATATGGTGGAAAGAGTAATAAAACTTTAAAAGAACAAAATATCACTGATGTTAAAATGACTCCATATACTACATTTTTGTTAGAAGAGAAGTTTACAAATGAAATGGATTAATTCTAATGATGTGTTTTTAACTTTTGATTTGGTATGTTTAGTCTAATCTGGTGAATCCAATTTGAAGTTTGGATCTTATATAGATTTTTGTAATGTTAAATGATTTAAGAGAGATTCCTGAACTCTCACTTAATATAATTATCAATCATAAATCATACACATTTGACACGGGGCAAAAAGTATCCATTTACTCTCTTTCTAAACATCTCTATGAATAAATGATCCTTACATCAAACCGTTTCATTTTCGGTTTCAGTGTTCTTAATTAATGAATTTTTCCAAATCTTCTTTAAAGTATCATTAAAAATTTCAATATTATAATCAATTAAATTCATTGAAAATTCCAAATCAGTTGATCTAATCAAACAAACCAACGCTAAGCCTCTGATCATTTTATCAAACGTTAAAACGTAACCATTCTGTAGAAAACTTTGGCATTTCATATCACTACTATTCTCATCATATAAATCATTTAAATCCACAGTGACATCAATAAATTCTGCACACACTTCATAAGTTTGAATATCAACAGGACTTGAATCAGTAGCGACGTAAATTTTAGAATTTATATCAAACAAAAACGCTTTTTCAATCTTGGAATGTTGAACTAAATTATCCAACAAATTCTCTAGATTGGGTAATTCAAATATCAATTTTTGAACTATTCTACTAAATGCCTCATATATAGAATGATCGAAAATTGATGTTAAATGGAAACTAACTTGAACGCCTTCAATCCCTAAATCTAGTAATTCGTCACCAATTCTTTGCATTATATCTCTTTGGGTATCTAATCTGAAATCTTCACTTAATCCATCAACTTTATGAATCAATACTTCAATATGAATTTCTGGATTCACTTTATACGCATATTCTATGATCATAACCAAATTCGTTAGAGCATTCAAATATTCATCTTGTGAATCGATAACGTAAACTAAAGCACCGACATTTTTGAATAATTGCTCAGAGTCATAAGAAGGTTCGAAATAGTTCAGTTGCCCTGGCAGTTCCATGACAGCTAAGTCTATCAAGGAAGAGTAATGTTCAGTAGTTGGTTTGGAAGTTGATTCAAGGTAAAGAGTGTCTAATGGTTGCATGTTATGGAAGACAACTTTACAGATTGACGATTTCCCACCTCTTCGAAGACCCATAAGCAAGATGGTGGCACGTTCTGGGTCATTATCAACGTCCTTGAGGACCACTGGCTGTTCTGACATTGTGAGATTTACTGTGATTGGAATATATTCTGTTCATTTAAATACTGTCTCTCTCTTTATCTCTTTTGTTTTGTTTTGAAATCTTGCTCATCGCTCACTAACCATTTTTTATTTCCCTTTTCAGACAATCAGTATAATTTTTCACTTTCTATTCAAAGTGATTTTAGTCAAAGATTCACCAATTAGGACTCGATATAGACACTCTAGAGTCATGTCCCAGACCTTGTTCGACCAGAAGAAACAGTTCATCGTGAAAGAACTCGAAGAAACGCTTTCAGAAGTGCCAGATGCCTCTCCAAAAGGTTCAATCGATGAGTTATGTATTCCAATAATCCATTTGATCAATTCAAACCACGATATGGTCACCACCTCGTCATGCTCAGGGAGAGTCAGTGTGTTTTTAGAAGGTGTTAAACTGAAGAATGATAATGAACATAAAATTGGTGGAAAAGGTGATGGTGGTCGTTGGTTATACGTTACACATGATTCTCGAGATTTATTAGAACGAGATTGGTTTAAAACTATTGATTTCAATTACGTCGAAGCACAACCGGATTTATTGTCTCAAGATATAAGATACATTCTATTCAAATTCGAGCCACTGATCTTACATGTTAAATGCAGAGATTTAAAACAAGCACAAAAACTGTATCAAGTTGCAATGAATTGTGGATTTAGAGAAAGTGGGATTGGTATCAATAATCTGGTTGCCATTAGAATCTCAATCAAGTTAGATATCCCTATTGGATACCTCAACAATGAGTCTCTAGACGTGTTTGTCACAGAAGAGTACTTAGCCTTAGTGACTAAACTGTCATTAGAGAGATTTAAAGAGAATGAAAGGAAATTGAACCAGTTATTCCACAATATCGAGACTCTCAACTCGACAGTGGAAGAGAAAATCGAAACTAAAGAAGAGAGAAGGGAACGTAAACGTAGAGAAGGGCTATTGAGACAACAACAACAGCATGAGTCGTCTATATAGATTATTACATAATATTAACAGGGTAAATTCTTTTTTTTTGTGAGTCTCTTCGACGTATAAAGTGAAAGAAATATTTCTTCAACTTCCACTAACAAAATACCATTCTTCAATCTAAATGTCAGAAAACGTTGAACAACTAGAGAAGTTATCAATCTCTGAACCAAAACCTGTTGTTGCTGAATCAACTGAAGAAGTTGTTTTAGGTCCAGACGGTCAACCTTTATCTAAGAAAGCCCTAAAGAAATTAGAAAAGGAAAAGGAAAAAGAACGTAAGAAAGCTGAAAGAGCTGCTCAATTGGAGAAAGAAGCTGCTGAAAGAGCTGCCAAAGCTGCCAATGATCCAGCTAAAAAGAACTACGGTAAATTACCTTTGATCCAATCAACCACCAGATCAGGTATTAAGAGAACAGATTTATCAACTTTATCATCTGCTAACGATGGTGAAGAAGTTATCTTCAGAGCAAGAGTCCATAATTCAAGACAACAAGGTGCCACTTTAACCTTTTTAACTTTAAGACAACAAACCACTCTAATTCAAGCTTTGATTAAAGCTAATGGTGAATCAGTTTCTAAACAGATGGTTAAATGGGCTGGTTCAATTAATTTAGAATCAATCGTTTTAGTTAAAGGTACCGTTAAAAAAGTTGATGAACTAATCAAATCTGCCACTGTTCAAGACGTTGAAATTGATATCATTCAAATTCACACCATTGCTGAAACTCCTCAACAATTACCAATTTTAATCGAAGATGCTTCAAGATCCGACGCTGAAGCTGAGGCTGCAGGTTTACCTGTTGTCAACTTAGATACCAGACTAGACGCCAGAGTTATCGATTTGAGAACTGTTACCAATCAATCCGTTTTCAAATTACAAGCTGCTATTGGTTCATTATTCAGAGAATTCTTAACTAAAAAGAATTTCACAGAAATCCATTCTCCAAAATTATTAGGTGCTGCTTCTGAAGGTGGTTCAAATGTTTTCGAAGTTACTTATTTCAAAAACAAGGCATATCTAGCTCAATCTCCACAATTATATAAACAACAATTGATTGCTGCTGATTTTGAAAGAGTGTTCGAAATTGCACCAGTTTTCAGAGCTGAAAATTCAAATACACATCGTCATATGACTGAATTCGTTGGTTTGGATTTAGAAACTTCATTTGAAGAACATTATCATGAAGTTTTAGATTTATTAGGTGAATTATTCATTTTCATCTTTGGTGAATTGAAAACAAGATATGCAAATGAAGTTGCAACAGTTAGAAAACAATACCCTGTTGAAGAATTCAAATTACCAAAAGATGGTAAAATGGTTAGATTAACTTTCAAAGAAGGTATTGAACTATTAAGAACTAAAGGTGGTAGAACTGAAATCGGTGACTTTGATGATTTAAGTACAGAAGATGAAAAACTATTAGGTAAATTAGTTCGTGAAGAACATGACACAGATTTCTATATCTTAGATAAGTTCCCATTGGCTATCAGACCATTCTACACTATGCCAGATGCTGAAGATCCAAACTATTCTAACTCTTACGATTTCTTCATGAGAGGTGAAGAGATCTTATCAGGTGCCCAACGTATTCATGATCCAGAATTGTTAGCTGAAAGAATGAAAGCTCACGGTGTTGATCCAAATGATCCAGGTTTGAAAGATTACGTTGATGCTTTCACTTATGGTTGTCCTCCTCATGCTGGTGGTGGTATTGGTTTAGAAAGAGTGTTAATGTTCTACTTAGACTTGAAGAACATTCGTCGTGCTTCCTTATTCCCTCGTGATCCAAGAAGATTGAGACCATGAAGAGTCTGTTGTGGACTACATAGTGTATAAATATGTATGATCATAGTAGTAGACCATAGTAAGCATTAAGTATATATGCACTATCTGGTATCAACATGTACCTTATGCAACCATTTCTAGGACTCCGGAACTGAATAATTCGAGGAGAGAAAAAAATTGGAAAAACACTTCATGGGAATTAATGAAATAAACAAAACTGTTGGGCAATTCACAATTCTGCCATATTTAGTTCAACTAAACCACTTCATTATTTATTTCATCATATTTCACTTCTATCCATAATATATCCATAAACTCAATCGGTCACAGAAAGCCAAATTTATACCAATTTATACAAAAAAAATACCCTCTCATTACCAAAAGAGAAGCAACAAACAAAATCCATCTCACAGCTAAATTAAAGTCATAATATCACAACAACTGTACATGTACCACCCTTGGCTCAAACTGATATAATTTAAAAATATTTATTACTCAAAAATGCCTCCTTCTCAAGAGAATTATGGACCAAAAGACCCTTATAAAGAAACAACAGCACCAATTGAAACTAATAAGTCAACTAAAAAGGATAAGAAAGTACGATGTATTGACACAGTCACAGCTATGGCTGAATACAAATCTGAGAAACCTAACATTTTAAGCTTCAATGCTGGTGATACTATCCATGTGTTAACTAAAACTGAATCAGGTTGGTGGGACGGCGTTATATTTGGTGAAAATGCAAATTATAGAGGTTGGTTCCCCAGCACTTTCACAAAGACAACAATCCCATCAAATGATAATTCACTTATCATGAATGCGCAATCTAATAAATTTCACAATTTGTCTGCTTTATTAAGACATAATTTAAGCGATGATTTACAAAAATCTAGAAAGAACTCAAGTGTTAGTTTTATGAGTGATCATTCTGATATAAGTCATCAAATGTCCAAAAGTCAATCCGTTGATCATCAACAATTTTCACCAAACTCACCAAATACAACTATCAATATGAAAGATATAAATCTTGTCTCACTTCAAGAAGTTGAAACTATTTTCAATTCTGTTGGTTCTTCAAATATCCCAATTTGGTCACCTATTGCAACTGATGAAAACTCAATAGTTTATTACAATTCAGATTTCAATATTTATTGTAAACAACTACCTTATGTTAGTAATCCAAAATTTGATGATGATTCCAAAATAATAATACCAACTTTAATTGAAGATAGAACACCATTATCAACCGTGAGTGCCACTAGTTTGAAATCACATACAAATTACAAAAGTATAAGAAATAGACCTTCAACAGTTACAACAGCAACACATGATGGATCAAGAAAAAGTTCTGCCAAAGGCTCTTCCAGATCAAGATCCATTGCAAACACAAATTGGACAAATCCATTATATTGTGAAAAAGACTTATTTTATTATGATCCATCCGATATCAAAACTTGGTCAAACTTAAGAGATGCATTTAATTATTTTTTAACGTTAACATTAGATGCATTAACTAAACATGCAACAGTTTTATTCAATACATATTTCAATATTTCATCAAGATTAGGTACCTTAATTAATTTAGCTGCAAGATTAGCACAAAATGATTTACAGGAAAGTGGTCATCGTGAAAGAGTTCAAAGAAGATTGAAAAAAATTGCTACGTCAGTTGCTCAGTTAGGTATTAATGGTAATTTATATTTGAAAGAGACAAGTTCTTCCAGAAAATCAACGAAAGACACTATAAAAGTAGATGATTTGGTTTTATCAGATCAAAATTCAGTATCAACTAATAAATCAAGTACTCAAGATGAGGAATTCAATTTCCAATCTAATTCAGATTTTTTAATTCAAGCTCAATTAGAAATTGAAAGTTTGAAAAAATCAACAAATACAACAATCAAGATATTTACTCAAATTTCAAGTAATTCAAATCAAAACCACCTACCACAGATTTATCCTAGATTTTTAAATGGTTTTTTTTCTGGTGGGAATTGGAAAAATCCCTTCGTTCCAAATCCAAAAGATCCTTTCACTGGTAAAGATTCAACTAAATCAAATTTGAAAAAAGGCTCAAGAGTTATATTAAAATCAGAAGTTTATGCTGATTTAGAAAATAAAAAAGAACAGTTAAAAGAAGGTTTCAATGAAGTGTTGGACTTATTAAGAACTTTACCAAATACACAAGAGAGAAATATTGAAATATTGGCCAAAATCAATAAAATTTTAACTTTATCTTCAAGTTATGTTGATATTATTGAAGGATTTGATTTCCAAGTGTTTTTAAAGAACAACAGTGCAATGGAATGGGATCCATCTAAATTAATTTACTCGATTTTAACTGAATTTTTTGAATCAAAACAACATTTAAGAGATATTCTCGTTACAATTATTATGGAATCTCAAAATCTGACGTTATCTGATCCAACTGTATTCATATCAGTTAGAGAGGATAAATTAGATTCGAATAACAATAAATTCGATTTAATTGAACCTGAAAAATCAGCAAAATTATTAGAAGAAGAATTGGTTAGATTTGATGTGGAAAATGATGATGGAATTTCAATCAGTGCTGATAATAATTTAACAAAGGCAATATTGAAAAGTTTCGACCTTTTAGAGATTTCTCAAGCTCTAATATCTCAATTAATCACAGAAAGAGAAACTTTATTAAATTATGCAACAAGAGTAATGGACGATTTCCAATATGAATTTTATTCCGACGAAAGAGATGATAGCACTTATACTCAGGAAGAATTCGCTTTACCAACTGGTACAAGACAACGTACTGGAGATGATGAAGTTGAGTACCCTTGGTACTTGGACACTGAAGAATACAATTTAATTTTCACAGATACTGACACTATAAGAGGTGGTACTAAAGAAGCATTAGTTCAAAGGTTAACCCATCATGTATTAATTGATGTTTCATTTAATTATGTTTTCTTAACCTCATTTAGAAGTATGATGAAACCAGTTGAATTAATTGATTTATTGATTAAAAGATATTTACTTGTACCACCAGAAAACTTATCATATGAAGAATATACTGATTGGGTTGAAAAAAAATCTAATATTGTTAAAGAAAGAGTTGTTAATATAATGAAATCTTTATTACAAACTTATTGGGTTCCAAATTATAATGATTCAAAATTAATTAAATTATGGCAACCATTCATTGATATGTTAATAAGAGAAAATGTATCAGGTGCTGAACTATTATTAAAAGAATTCAAGAAAAAAGTCTTAACACAAGAAACTAAGAAACCTGAATCATTAAACTCTGGTACTTCAATTCAATATCCTTCAAGAATTAAAAAGGCTAAAATTTTAGATATTGATTCAAATGAATTTGCAAAGCAATTAACAATAAGAGATTCCGGATTTTATTCCAAAATTGCTCCAATTGAATGCCTTGATAAATCCTGGAATGATAAATATGGATCACTAGGAGGATTTCAAAATTTACAAAAATTTATATCAAATTCAAATGATTTAACAAATTTTGTATCAACACAAATTTTAAGTCATAATGATATTAAAAAAAGAGTTCAAGTTATTAAATATTTTGTTGAAGTTGCAGATAAATGTCGTCAATTAAATAATTTTTCATCAATGACTGCAATTATTTCTGCTTTTTATTCATCTCCAATTCATAGATTGAAAAAAACAAGAGATATGGTTCCTCAATCAAGTTTAGAAAAATTGAATAAAATGAATGATCTAATGAATTCATCAAGAAATTTCTCAGAATATAGAGAATTATTAAGAAAAATAAGTGATGAGCCATGTGTTCCATTTTTAGGTGTTTTCTTATCAGATCTTACATTCACAACAAATGGTAATTCAGATCATTTACATGGTGATTCAAAATTAATCAATTTTGCTAAAAGAGTTAAAACTGTTGAAATATTAAAAGAAATTTCAAAATATCAAAATTTAAAATATAATTTGAAAAGATATTCAGATTTACAAGATATAATTAATTTGAGGTTATCAACTGGATTAACCATTGATGATCAATATGACAGATCTTTGGTATTGGAACCAAGAGTTAAAGTTTCTCAACAAATTCAAACAAATTCAAAAGGTAGTGTATCAAGTGTTGCAACTTTAACAGGTACTAAAACTGCAAGACAAGGTAAATATTTCCCAATATAATAATGTTTGTATGGACTACTTTTTTTGTAGTATTTCAATTTGAATCTACCTCTTGATCTCTTATATCTTAATCAGAATTCTGGACTGTTAAATGGATCGGAGAAATAGAGAGTGCGTGTTTAGATTCAACTTTTAGCTCTCAATTATCAGCTTTATGGTCTAGACTCTAGAGTCTACAGTATGATTATTTGGTTATTGGATAGGAGATATGAAATTTACTAAATAATGAGGTCATGTGACTTTCGTTATGAGCCTCGGTGGTTTTCTTATCTGATATCACGTGCGATGAGGGAACCCCCCGGATTAAATTTCCCTTTACAGATTATTCTTCAATGAGTCAAAAGTGAAATATTTTTCAATTTCTTTCTTTTTGAAGTAAACAAAATAAAAGACCGTGAAATGGCTGATAATGATTACTCTCTAGAGACCCTTGTCGTCTCTCAACCCAACAAGGACGGACACAATGCTTCCGTTGCTCCTTTATATCAAACTACTACTTTCAAACAAAAATCCGTCACAGATTTAGGAGAATATGATTACACAAGATCTGGTAATCCAACAAGAACACAATTAGAACAAAGACTAGCCACGATTATGAAAGCGGAAAGAACTTTCGCTGTTACCAGTGGTATGGGCTGTTTAGACGTTATAACTAGATTGCTAAGATCTGGTGATGAAGTCATCGCAGGGGATGATTTATATGGTGGTACCCATAGATTATTAACTTTTCTACATCAAACTAATTTCATTAAATTAAAACATGTCGACACCACTAACACTGAATTACTTTTGAACAGTATTAGCTCGTCAACGAGAATGATCTTTTTAGAAAGTCCAACTAACCCATTAATTAAAGTTATTGATTTACCAACAATTTCAAAATATATTAAAGCTAACTACCCAAATTTAATTTCAGTTTTCGATAATACAATGATGTCTCCATTACTATTAACGCCATTAGATTACGTTGATATTCAATACGAAAGTGCAACCAAATTTTTAAACGGTCACCATGATATCATGGCTGGTGTTATAGCAACAAGATCAAAAAAATTGGCTGACGATATTTTCTTTGTTATCAACGCAACTGGTTGTGGTTTAGCTCCATTTGACTGCTGGTTACTACTAAGGGGTCTAAAAACTTTATCCATCAGATTTGAAAGACAACAAGAAAACACAGTTAAAATTGCCCATTGGTTAGAATCACTTGGTTTACTAGTTAGATATCCTGGTTTAAAATCACATCCTCAACATGAATTGCATAAATCTTATAATAAAGGTTATGGTGCTGTTCTTTCTTTTGAAACTGGTTCCATCAAAAAATCTGAGATTATTGTTGAAAATACTAATATTTTTTCAGTTACTGTTTCATTTGGTTGTGTTAATTCATTGATTTCAATGCCTTGTAGAATGTCACATGCTTCAATTGATGAACAGACAAGAAAAGAAAGAAACTTATCTGAAGATTTGATCAGATTATGTGTCGGTATTGAAAATGTTGATGATTTAATTGCTGATTTAAAACAATCTTTAATCTTAAGTGGCTTGATCAAAGAAATCGATGGAAAATTAATCAAAATTGAACAATCTAAATTATAAGATTTTTTCATTTCATTTTCAAACTACCAAATGAGTAGAAAGTTAATGATGAACATCATTTCTATTCACGTTTATTCACTACATTAATGTCCAACCATTCGAATTGTCATACCAACATATATATACATTTCCATAAAAGAAGTTTCAACATGCTTTATTTATTTCTTCCAACAAGAATTTATTTTATCTACATTTATTTAATTTACTATTACTTTCAATTCCAACATTGAATAAAATCATCTAATCAAACATTAGTGATTTTACAATATTAATAATCCCATTTTAAAATTATTAACTTTGATTCCAACATCAGGTTAACATCAACTTTTTCATGAACTTTAATGATATTTATCCCATTGAATGAAAACTTCATAATCAATTCCAACATTAGATTATAAATTGCATCAACTTTTTTTTTTCTTACTTTTTTGAGAGATTTATTTGCTAAACATATAGAGAACCTTTAAATTTTCAAAATCATGTAGATTTTGTATTCAACTTTTTTTTCTTTCTGAAACCAGATATCTATTCAACAGCTTAAACAATAAAAAGCAAAAAAATACCATGAATAATGTTTAACAAAAGGTACAGTTTGATTGAAAAAAAAATATATATTTACTGAACTGTTAGAAAATGCAGTGTATACTAAAAACGAACTGAAATATGAAACATAAGACAAATCAGGAGCAAAATGTAAACAAATGTAGATAAAGAACAAAGTTATATAAAATCAAAAAACAAAACAAGAAACCAAAACCAAGAAAACCACAAAAGAACAAAAACAATGGTGAAATGACAAAAAACTTTCTTTTTAATTGTATTTAAATTAATTCTAGAAAAGTTCTATCTTTTTGCTAATTACAACAACAAATTTTACTCCAAAAACCTTTATCTGAAGTTTCTGATCTTATATCATTCTGATCATTGATCAGATTTTGTTGTAATTCATTATTTTTACGTGAATTAGTTGCATATTGAGATGAATTTAATAAATAATTAGATTGGTTTGGTTTTGGAGTTTTAGTTCTTGAATTGTTTAATGAATGGACTTTTTGTTTTAATTGTTGTGTTGAAACATTTGGTTGTTGTGCTTGATTTCTTGGAGTTGGGTTACCATAACCGTGAAGGTTTGTCTTTTTATTGATTTGAGAATCCCAACCTTTACCACCATTTAATGCCATCCAATCATATATTTCATCATCAGTTTCATTCAAAGATTCTAAAGCTAAATCCATTAAACCTCTTAAATAATCATAATCTGGATCTTCTTCAAATTTCAAATTACGAACATAAGTTAAATAATCACCAAATTGTGATGGCAAATCACCAACTAATTCACTTATTCGAGTGGTTTGTTTCTTTTCTCCAATTTTTTCATATTTTTGTTTATTATTTGGTGCTTTCAACCCTTGCCATGGTAGAGAACCTTTCAAAAAATATAAAAAGACATGACCTAAACTTTCTAAATCATCTCTTCTTGATTGTTCTCTTCCTAAATGAGTATTGATTGACATATATCTTGCAGTACCACTTAATGACTTCTTTTCTCTGTATGGAATATGTTGCTTAGTCTTAGGATCTCTATAATACTTAGCCATACCAAAATCAACAATAAAAACAGTGTTAGCATTCACAGTGTTTGCTCTTCCTATTAAAAAATTATCGGGTTTGATGTCTCTAAATATCAAATCTTTATCATGAATAGATTGAACTCTTGAAATCATTTGTTTTGCAACCTGAGCAACAGTCTTTGGTGTGAATTTCCGTCCACACCAATCAAACAAGTCTTCCAACGATGGACCTAATAGATCAATAACTAGAATGTTATGTAACCCTTCTTGGCCAAAATAATATGCTCTTGGAATACCATAACTACCAGCTAGAATTCTATAAGCTCTGTATTCATCTCTTAATTGAGGGGCTTCTGATCTTCTTGGTTCAAATTTTATAGCCACTTGTTGATTATTCAAAGAGTTAACACCTTCAAAGATTACACCAAATGAACCTTCACCAATTTTTTGACCCACTTTGTAGTGAATACCAATAACGTTTGGGGATTGAGACTGAGATGACATTCTTCTGGGGTGTTATTTGGTATAGAAATGTATCTGAAATCTTTGGAAATGGTATGAAAATGCAATGTTTTAGACCTGAAAAATCTAAAAAATACAGCAAATACTTGAGTGATTATCTAGGTAGATTTGGTTGGCGAATAAGCAGCAAATAGCAGAAAATTGGTGCTTTTCAGATGAAATCCCGTGCAGATTTGTTTGTTTTTGTGAATTTTCTTCGAGTTTTTTTTTGTTGTTTTAAAGAGTCTGAAAATGGAAAGTTTCGCGGATTCCAAAACAGTTTTTTGTTTTTATTTCAGTGAATAAAGATTTAATTTGAACTGGTTTGATTGTTTTAAACGCATTAAATTGGACTGTTTTGAGAATTGGTTGAGGCTTTGTTCTTTATATTACTATAAATTATAACTGGTACAAAAAAAACTGGCTGAAAAATAGTGAAATTAGTGCTTAAATCAAGGTCTATTAATAAACCATTTCGTTAAGATATAAATGAATCTCAAGGTTAATGATAAATGTTTGGCCTTCCACGGCCCACTTCTGTATGAAGCTAAAGTGCTGAAAATTCGTGATCCAGGTGACAAAGATGTAACTTCTAAATATGGTTCTGACAAAGTTGACCAAGATGACTTGCCTAGTGAAGCCGAAGATGAAAGAATTTATTTCATTCATTATAAAGGATGGAAAGCAACATGGGATGAATGGGTCACATCGAAAAGACTTAAAGAGTATAATTCGGAAACTCTGAAATTACAAAAAGAATTGAAAAGTAGCTCAGTTGAATCAACTACCTCAGCATCGCCAAATCATGGAACAAAGAAACAATCTGATACAAAGAGTCGTGGAAATAAAAGACGTGCTGAAAATGATGCTGAAACAGAGCAAGATTTCAAGAAAAGACCAGAGATTATAATCAGTGTACCCGATACTTTGAAATCATTATTAGTAGATGATTGGGAAATGGTTACCAAAGATCATTTGATAGTAAAATTACCAGTTAAAAATACAATTGAGGAAATTTTAGTTGATTTTCAAAAATCTCTTGGTAAGAAAGATACAACAGAAACTGATAACATGCATGAGTTTTTAGAAGGTATTAAACTATATTTTAACAAAAGCTTGGGTAATTTATTGCTTTATAGATTTGAAAGACAACAATATTTAGATCTTCAAAAAAATCCTGAATTAAAAGACAAAGAATATAGTAGGATTTATGGTGCTGAACATCTATTGAGGTTATTTGTTAGTATGCCTGCTTTGATTGCACAAACCACGATGGATAAACAGAATGCTGAATGTTTAAAAGAATACAGTGAGAATTTATTGAGATATTTAGAATCTCAAGCTAAATTTTTATTCTTAAAAGATTACGAAAGTGTTTCTCCATCTTATGAAGCTTTAGCTAAATCTGTTTAGATTTTTAATGGAAAAAGAAGATATCATATAGTTGTAATTATTGCCTACAATTAAATGTTTACTTGATTGAATTAAATAAATTATGAAGACTTAAATATAAGTCATATTGGCTTTTTGATGATTATCATTCATCATATTACCATAATCTCTTTGTCTTAAAGGAAAGACCTTTTGGAAAGTGAAATCAACTTTTACTTCTTCATCATTTCCAGGTACTATAAGGACATTTGCTTTTTTGGTATCTTCTATTTCATTATCATGTAACGTTGAGTTACTTCTTCTTCTATTAATTTCCGATATTGAGAATTTGGATTGTAAATCCACTAGGGTATGTTCACTAATATTTTGGAGGTTCGTTATTGAATCATGTTTATGATGAGCTTTAATTGGTGACGTTGTATCAAATAATGTTGTAACTGGCGATGCTCTGTAATCAAATATAGATTCATCTTCACTTTCTGATGTGATAACTTCATTATTATCTGAAGTTGGAGGTAATTCTTCTAATAATTCATCCAGAATTAATGTTGCTGTACCTTCTTCAACTTTGAATGAGTCAACACCTCTCTTACTATGAACACCCAAGAATGATGAGCCATCAATTGTAATTATCTTATCATCTGTACTGGTTAGTTCAACAATAGAGTCTTTACTAACAGGTATCAAAGTACCACATTGTCTTTGATTTATGATGCCATGGATATCGAATTGATCATTCATGAATTTCTCCTTTTGATAAGTGATTGAGTTTAATCCAGAACTCAAACAACAATTAGACAAATCTTCATCAAAGTTCAAATCCCAATGGATCATATTACCATCTTTTGAACCTGTGTATAAATCAGATGATGATTCTTCAGACCATTCTAATGAAGTAATTAAATCTGTATGACCAGATAATTTACCAAAATACTTCTGAGCTCTGATATCCCATAACCTAACAACACCATCTAAATGAGAGGCAGCTAAAACATTAGAATCATAAGGAGCCCAATTAACGTTATTAGCACTCATTTCAAAACCTTGGTCAGGTTGCAATATTGAAGAATCTGCATTGGTTCTTAAATCGCTCAATGCGATACCAAATTCACCAGCTAATGCGATGATTCCATGTTGATAAGAAGCTTCAAAGTTTAAAACTCCCAAGTTTTGGTTCTTCAAAATTGGTAAGTCAGATCTATGTTGTAAATCCCAAAGGAAAATATTTTCATTACAAAGAGTTAAAACTTTTGAATTGTTTTTATCCCATAATGAGTTGTTTATCTGTTTGATTGATAGATTTCTGATCTTATTGAACTGTTTCTTATGGTTAAACCTTTTAATTATTTTAGCATTGCTATCATCAGAATTTGGAACTGAGATTAAATGTAAAGCACCATTTTTATGCCCACTTAATAAAGTACTTTCTTCAACATCATATCCATTCCATTTCAATTTTTCAATGAATGGTAAAGAGATGGTTTGCTGATGAGTTAAAACCATATCATCATAATCAATTTTGTATATAAAAAGGTTATCTTTTTTCATACCTGAACTGATCGCTAATTGTTCTTGATTTTCCTTATTGATTGAAATTGAGGTTAAGTATAAATCATCATCTGGGATTTTCCAATAATTTGAATTGATTTTCATCTTATTGTTGTTTGTAGCTTTATCTAACATTTCACTCGAATCGTAATTGTATAACCAATTGTCAGTATTTCTTGGTGAAGTTCTGGAAGAATTATATAGTTCTGGGTCTGAGACAGCTCTTTTGACTGCGTTTTGACGATATAATGTTGAAGGTTTGTAAAAACTCTTGAAATCTTGAGATGTTTGTACATAGTCTTTCATGTTTTAGAGATTTTTGTAAAATATTGAATTGATGGAAGATAATCTATTGAGAAAACTAAAGTGGTTGGTTTAAATGAATGACTTAGTAGTTGGAATGTGGTTGAAAAGAAGAACTTTCTGATGAAGTGAAATATGAACTTTTGATATTGACTTTGAAGGTGCAATGTAGATTCTAGAGTTGTTATATAACATCAAGAAAAAATAGCTTTTTGCTGGTTGCTGAGTCTTTAGGAGATATACAGAATACTCCATCCAAAAGGTACCGATAGAGGTAAGTTGAGCATAATCATACATTAGTTATATCAAATAAGAAAGGTTTAAAGTAGCTTATAAGCAACAGTTGGAAAATGCTGGTTGATGATTTCCTCATTCGGATTTTTTTTGCCTGGTTGACACAAAAAGATTCTTTTGGAACCAAAAAACAAATGTACAGTACACTCTGAAAATTGTTGATAATGGGGGCTTATGGATAGTAAAATGGTAGTAAGCATAGTATAAGTTCACTCTTCAGTGCTTATCTTTCTTTGTTCTGGTAAAAGTCTTTTCTGGGATTATTATGAGATCTTTTAAGTAGTAGCTTTCATGTTGACTTCTGTATAACCAGCCATCAAAGATTTAACGCCAAAGAACTGGACCTCACGACTCGCATATTCAAAAATTAGATTTGCAATGCTAAAATGATGCTCATCGCCAGCAGTCAGCTCATGTGGTCCAAAAAGAAAAAGATGCTGGTCACAAATCGAAATGAAAAAATCAGAAAGAGCAAATACAAGACAATTATTGGGACTGTACTCCCTTTTTCTTAAACATGGAAAAAAAAAATATATATCATTTTATTATCTATAGAAAGTTATTTGAAAGTTAAGTCATTAGTTATCAATAAAGTATTCTAATAAATCAACTTTAGTAACAACATGAATTGGTTTCAAGTCTTCATCAGTGACAACAGCACTTGCATTTTTTTCGAAAAAACGCTTTAATTCACCTAATGAAGTTTCTTGTGTAATTTTTTGGAATTTTTTAACAGCAGATTTGTTTTCATTGAAAATGTTAACATCATCGAAATTATTTAATTTTCTAAAATCGATAAAACTTTTAGAAATTTCATCATTAATTGAGATTTGATTTTCTGATAAAGATTTTAGTAATTTTGATAATGTTATTAAACCAATTAATTTATCATTTTTATCGTTTAAAATTGGTAATTGATCAAAACCATTTTCTTTTAAGATTTTGATAACATCTTGAACTTTAGCGTTATTGTATACTGTAACAACTGGTTTCAAATTTAACGATTTGATTTTTTCAGTCTCAAATGAAGAAGCAGCTTTTGGTTTTGTTTCAAGTTCAAATCCATTTGATTTCATCCATTCATCATCAGCAAATTTAGTTAAGTATGATCTGATTGAGTCTGGGAAGATGACAACAATCTTATCATCTTCAGTTAATTCAGGATGTTCTTTAGCGTAAGCAAAAGCAGCAGCTAAAGCACTACCTGAAGAACCACCAACTAGAATACCTTCCTCGGCGATAATTCTTCTTGCTAGAGTAAATGATTCCTGATCTTCAGTTTTATACCATTTATCAATGACATCTCTACTCAAAACATCTGGAATGAAATCATAACCGATACCTTCAACTTTGTATTGATCGACATCGGTTTTGTTTAAAGCTTCAGGAACAGCTAAGATAGAACCTTTAGGATCAGCTGCAATGATTTTGATCTTTGGATTTTGATCTTTTAAGTATTTTGCAGTACCAGAAATAGTACCACCGGTACCGGCACCAGCAACTAAAGCATGGATATCACCATTGGTTTGTTGGAAGATTTCATAACCAGTACCGTAGTAATGAGCATTTGGATTGTTTGGATTTGAATATTGATCCAAGATGATGGAGTTTTTGATTTCTTTATTCAATTTCTTAGCAACACCAATATGAGATTCTGGAGAGTCAAATGCAGCTTCAGTTGGAGTTCTGATGATTTCAGCACCTAAGGCTTTTAAAACTGCAACTTTCTCATTAGACATCTTTTCTGGTAAAGTGATGATTGTTCTGTAGCCCTTAACAGCCCCTAGTAGAGCTAAACCAATACCGGTGTTACCTGAAGTTGGTTCAATTAGAGTGTAACCTGGTTTGATTCTACCATCTTTTTCAGCTTCTTCCACCATTCTTAAAGCGATTCTATCCTTAACAGAACCACCGGCATTGAACAATTCAACTTTAGCTAAGATTTGCGGTTTGATACCTAAAGATTGAGGGACCTTGTTTAGTTTAACAAGAGGAGTGTTACCAATTAGCTCCAAGATAGAGTCGTTTATATGAGGTTGAGACATGATGATTGATAAGGAAATATAAACAAAAAGATCAAAACAAAGAAAAAATTTTATTTTATTAATCAATTGTTCCACTTCTGCAAACGGCGCAGAATTGACACAATTTTTCATCCAGACACCAGAAGAAAATTGTGGTTTTTTTGTTTACTTTTCGGATAAATTTGTTTGTTTTTGTTTATTTTTAACAAGTTTTTTATTGAGTTTATTTGAGAGTTTTGTGATTAGAGAATGAGTGTGGATGTGCGTAAACTCATCAATAGATTAGTCGGCAATCTATCACACTCAAAAGGAGATGGCGAATACTACGTGAGATCAAGAGACATTGCAACATTCATACAAATGACTGAGACAGAATTAAATATATCACTACCATCTAAAATTTTGTCCATTACACATTCATTTACTGAAAAATACCCTAAAGTTATAATACAATCTGGGTTATTCCTCAAGTTTTTAGATGACTTGTATGAGGAAGATTTTATTCTTCTGATAGAAAACACGCTTTTTTCCAATGATGAACCTAAAGATGTTAGTAAAGAGTTCATTAAAGAGGAAGATGTCTTTCACAGTAATGCAATTGACAAAATCATTACTCCAACAAAAGACTCTAGTGATTTTCTCAAAGAAGATCCAATTAAAGAATCAGAAAAGAGAGGTACAGTCAAGGAAGAAAATGATAAACACGTAATTAAAAGTAAGTTCAAACAAAAAATTGCAAATAAGGAAGAGAAAGAAGAGGCTCTTGAAAGACTGAAAGCTACCATTGAAGAGGAAACTGAAGCATTCGAAAAAAATGAATTATTTTTAGAAAACTCTTTTGAAAATATTTCAAATAATGACTCTTGTTATAGAATAATGTTGTTCCATCTTTCAATGATGACATTAAACATCATAATTTTATCAATTGCAATTGGAATATTACTCTTAATCACTAATAGATCCATTAGAAAGACAATTTTAGATTTTTTCTTAGAAATGCAACTATTGAATGACGTTTTGTGGTGGCAGAAAATTCCATTTGTAGAGAAATATATTTGGGCATTTTTGGAACTTATACGAAGTTATGATAAAATTATTTATGAATAGACAATCTACATTACTTTTTTTTTTCAATCTTTATAATAATACATGAGTAGAATATCATTTTTATACAAGGGATATTTATAAATTAGTAAAACATCAAATCATGAAAATTTCCATCTGTTACCACAATTCTCACAAGTACAAAAAGTGGTCAATGGTTCATCTGCGGATCTTGTTTGCAATTGATAGTAACTAACTTTTTTCTCTTTACATTTACCACAAGTGAATCTATCAGTAACTGCTCTCTCTTGAGTAGCACCTTGAGCGTTGAATAGATTAGTTTTTTTGATTTCCTCCATTTGTTTCTTTATGTGTTCAGGTGCCATATCTTTGACATCCATGTTAACAAATCCTTTTGGTAAGATGTCACCGTTATTGATTCTTGTTCTTAGTTCTGGATTACTCTTTTGTCTTAAATTTGATGCTAATGTTCTTGCTTTAGTGGTATACGTTTGTCTTGTTGTATCAAATTTTTCCATTATAAACAATTCATTTTCAATGTCTTTAGCAATTTTAACAAGAACATGAGGTGGATGTTCAGAATCAATACATAACCCATTATAAAATGCGCCAACAACGTTATTTCTTGTCTTGTTTTCATAAAAATCAATTTTAACACCATCATTTCTAAAATTTCTTGGTCCTTGTGAAACGAATTTCTTTTCTAACGTAGTGGTGCTGTTATTCTTTTGTTGTGAGTTTGAGACTGATGTATTTGGTGAGGAAATAGCTGGTGAAGTTTTCAATTTTTTTTCTTTTGAAACTTCATCTTTCCAAAATTTAATGATTTTTTTAACTAAATTAGATATTTCAGGGTTCTTGGAACCTTTAAACTTATTGACTATGATACCGACTTTTGTTTCCTGTTGGTCAGGTCAGTATTTGCTTATAAATGATTTCTGGTATAACTTTTTCACTTACTCTTAATAATTTTTCAGTTGGTTTGATGTCTTTTTTAAGTATCGTTAATATCTGAAGTATAGTTTTATCATCGTTTGCCTTCTCTAACTGCGAGATGTGTGTTCTGATTTCCTTTGGATCCATTACATATAAATATATATATCTAAAAACTTATATAAAATGTGTGATAAGAAATGGATTTCAGATCATTTTGATTCTAAAACACTGAAGTTTTGTTAATTTTAATTTGGAAATGTAGCATAATAGGGGCGTTTTGACGCTTTATGCATAAATGTCAGACTGCAAATCCGTCGTTCAAAATTACTATCAATTATGATATCTGACATGTAATTATAATCCAATAATTAAAAGCTGTACATTAGTAATTATAATAATATTATTGTCTAGATTAAAGATTTATCAATATATAATATTTGTAAAATTTACTAGCTGTACATACTATATATTAATATAAACTATAGCTAGTAGTACCACCACCAATTATTAATAATAAGTACTTTATATTGAATAATATTATAACAATGTGATATCCTTCAAAAATCATTAAATTAAAATAATAGTGTCAATTGATTATACTCTGTATTTGTGATAATATGATATGAATTTTGAATGATAAAGCTTCAATCAATCTATACTATCTACTAAAAACAGATGGACTCCTAACCTTTCCGACTTTGGACATCAAAAACTCATCAAAAACCTATACAACTTTTATTTAAGAATGATATACCTCTATAATTATGCCAGCTGACATCCCAGGCTTCTACTATGATTCAGATAAGAAGAAGTATTTCAAAATAACATCAAACTCTAATAACAGTGACAATAAATACAGCTCTAGGTCTTTGAAACATAGACATGATGAGGCAGAACTAAAAGAGAAACTATCAAAACTAAAGGTAAAAAACACAGCACATAATTTACCTTTCATTTTGACTGACCAGTTACTAGGAATTGAGAGTCGATTGAAATATCAAACTCTGGACTCTCAAATATCAAATTATTATGAATATAGACTCAAAAATTTAGAAATTGCCCGACATCAATCAATAGATTTTCATTATTATAGCTTTTTTGATCCAACTATTTCCAAACCAACAATTAGTAAAATCATCAAACATAAAAATAATTTAATAATTGCAAGGAATAAATATTTACATTTTTATGATCTGAGCGACTCACATCTTAGTGATAATACAATTTACCCAATGAATGGAAATTTTCAACCTACAATTAACAATAATACCTCAATTTTAAGAAATATTCAAGTATTGGAAGATGGTCGGTTTCTTAGAACGTGGTTTGGCAGTATGAATGAACCTAGTAGAATTCAACTTGATGATATAATCATTAATTTTCCAAATGAATCAATAAATAGTTCAAGTTGTATAGATCATTTAATTTTCAACTGTGGTAATAAAAATTTGAAAATCATTGATCTAGTTAAGTACAATGACATTCATGATACTAAATCACGAGGTGACTGTTTATGTTCTGATTTTAAAAGTTATGAAAATGGGTCACCTAATAAATTATATTTAGGCTATAGAAACTCAGTTGTCAAAACTTGGGACACAAGGTCTAAAAAATTTGCAATTATCACAAGACTACACAATAGTAACTCAATAATTAACATCAAAAAAGCTAATGAAACTGATGTGATCTGCTCAACTATTGGAACTTTACATTCAAACACATTGAATCTATATGATATTAGAATGGGTTTTGAACATCCAAAATTGAGATATGATACTAATAAAGTGATATCTAACGTTTTTGATGAAAATTTTCAATTCATTAAATCTTCAATGAATAGAAATGATGATTTTTTTATACTTCAAAATTCAAATTTAATTGAAATTTTCAAAATTAATGAAGTTTCACCAATTAAAACCTTTTCAAAATTTGACACTCCCTTTTCATCGTCTGATGATTTTCGTGGTTGTTTTTTTGATGATCAGGAACTAAAATTATATACAACTGTTAATGAGAATTTAATAACAATGAGCTGATTAGAACCTTACTTGATTTTATAAAGATGTTCCAAATACTTTATTTGAGACTCAATCTTATCCGTAATATAAGAGACATGTATGTCTTCTGAAGAATAAAGTAATTATCTGTCATCTGAAGATAATAAAAGTAACCATGAAGTATTAAAAAGGAAATGGACCTAGGGTTAAAAAAAAGTGCTACAGATTCTGCGTTAGCTGCAGTACAATTGAGAGCACTCGTTGTTATAAGCTGTAGGGAGAATTTAACCATTTCGCTTTATGTATTCAAGAAGAAAGAAAGTTCTCTAGCATTTTATTGTCTGGTTTTAGGCAAAACATGATCCACAAATTATAATATTACAGAAATTGCACAAGCTGCAACTCACAAATTACATGACTATATATATATGTTTACGATAGGTCTGCTTTATGAAGTGATTGTAATTGAGTATGTTTTTCCAATGTGTAGTACATCTTTCTTCTAGTTATATTTATTCTAAAGGAAATGTTAATATCCTGTCAGTACTTTAGGTACTCAGTGCTCATTACTCTTACTCCTCTTGAAAAATCAGAATTAGTACTCGTGTTTACTCTACTTCCTTGGTTGTTGTTTATTGCTTGTTGATTCTATCAATCTTACTTTATCAGACGCACTTCTCTCTTACTCTTCACAGGTTTTAGGTCACTATAGTTCAAACCATACATAGGTAGTAAGAAAATTCTACTTTTACTTCAACACACCATAAAAAAATAGAGTGAAAATAGAGTAACTCACTGAGTGTGAAAACTCTCGAACATGACATACATGAGGATATTATATCAATATCATATCACCATGTTATAATATTTCACTGTCTAGGTCTAACGAATCACGATCCTAAATCGTATGATTGCTACTCATCATCAACTCATAAGTCAGCCAAATTTACCTCTTTAAGAGCTTAAATCACTTGATTTGAGAAAGTAAAGTTCAGGGAGACTGAAATCCTAAATTCTAATGGATTTTAGTGTTTTGATGAAAGAATACTGGTTACATCATCATGCATATTTAAGGGTTTGACACATTTTTTTAAAATCGTTGAAGTGACAAGTCGGAGGCTGGAGCGGCGAGCCTGCGGCTACAATAAAATTAATAAAACATCGTTAAAACACATTAAGTAAACACAAAACATAAATAAACCACCAAACTGAGTATCAAAAAATGTCATATCTACTACCTTCAAGTAGTGATTTTTTTTTATTTTTTAAAATAAGGTACGTTCATAAAAGTGATAATAGTAAAAAAAAATAAGCTCATAAAAACCAAAATAAAAAGTGAAAATAATGAATAACACATATAACAAAATATATCTAATTTATCTATAGTTAATAATATAATTCTTTTTTATAAAGATAAAGAAACACATAATTGGGTAGTGAAATAATGAAGCAATAAAATAACAATAGAGCAAATAAAAAAAGATCAGTAACCTGCAAAATTTCCATTATTTGGATTAAAACCTTTTCCTTTTTGATTATTATTCATGTTGAATTGTTGATGTTGATTCTTTGTATTTGAATAGATGTAACTTGAGTTGATATTTCCATTCATTTGATTAAAATGGGGATGATATTCATAATGATTGAAGTTTGAAAAAGTTTGCGGCTGTTGTTGATTTTGAAATTGATGGAATTGTTGTTGCTGAAATTGGTCATATGCGTTATTTTGATATTGAATATTGTTAAATGAAGATGAAGATGAAGATGATAAAGTATAGTTTGTTTCTAATTGCTGAATTTTTAGTTGAATTTTTCTTGCATATGGAGCTGCTTTTATAACTGGTAAATAATTTTTAACTGTATTAACTAAAGCATTCATTTCGAGATTTAACTCATTAACATCATAAAATTGATCAATCAAAGTTTGAATAACATAATTACCAAATTTATCTTTAATCAAAGTTTCAAAATTAAAGTTAATCAATTTAATGATTTCATTTAAATATAGATAATTTTGTTTAATTTTTAAAATTTTAATAAGTTTTTCCACAACATTTGATGAAAATTTTAAACATGATAACTTAACTAAATTTTGATGAACTTTTTTGAAGAACTCATCAATTAAAAAGTTGAATTCTGAAGAAGTTTTCAAAAAATCCAATTCAAATAGAAATTGAATTATATAATTTCCAAACTGGTCATTGATTAAATCATCTAAATAAAATAATAAAACTTTTGAAATTTTCAAAATTTGTTCAAAATTTGCATTATTTAATAATTTTTGTAAAACACAACAGCCATGTTTATGAGTTGAAATTTTAACAATATTATTACTTAAACAAATTGAGTCAATGATGAATTGAAATTTTTCAGGTGGGAATTTGAAAATACATTTTTGAATGACATGATTACCATTCAAATCTTTTATTAATTTAACAATATTATTATCATCAGTTGGTTCAACCAAATCATTCATTTGTAACCCTTTAACAACTAAATCCATTTGATAAGTATTTGAAATCCCATCAATGATTTTTTGAAGTGATCTTGTACCATATTGATTGATTGAAATTGAAAATAAATAAGGATGGATTTTTTCAATCATCAAATCCTTTTGATAAGGAGTCAAAAAATCTGCCATTTTCTGAATTAAATAATTTCCAAATGGATCAACTATCAAATCTAATATGTTGTTGAAAATTTTATTAAAGATAATGTCTTTAATTGAGTTATCCATCTCTAGTTTCTTTTGTAAGTAACGACAACCATATTGATCAACAGATAACTTTAGAATATCTAAGTTTTCAATTGGAATTAGATTTAATTCATCATAATTTTTGTAATTTGAAGTTGTAGTTGCTAAATTATTATTATTAGAAACACTACTTTCTGTAGAGGAGTTTGATGAAGAAGAGTTATTTGCACTTGAAACAGATGAAGTAGAATTTGAGCTAAAAGGAACCAAGTTAGTTTGAATATTTATAGATGGCATTGATTGGTAACGTTGAATGTGAACATGTTGTTGTGGAATTGAGTTTTTGTCATGATTCATCGATGATACCAATGCCCGTGTAGGTGAACCTCCTTTGGGATTTGGTAATTGATATTGATTTAAAGGGATTTGAGGAATGGAATTAGTAGAAGTATTGTTGGAGTTGTAGCCTGCAGTTGCGCTAGGAGAGTAGTGATGTAGAATTTGGCTATTTGAAGCCTGTGAAAGGTTTTGCAAACTAGTAATATTGAATTGATTAAATTTTTGATCTAACTCAGAAACCAAAGGCAAAGACTTGAATCTGGATCTGAAAGTATTTCCACCAATGCTGGTATTCAGAGCAGATGAAGGAGTTGATGGTTGAGGTGTGCTAATTGAGTTATCAGCATTGGGACCTGACGAACTAGGTGCAAGTGTGCCGTAGTTGCCTTGTAGATTTTTACCAGTAGATGCATTATTAGAATGTTTTGGAAGGCAATTTGAATATGAATGTGAAGCAGAGTTAGATAAAGATTGACTGTTATTTCCATTCAAATGATGATCACTCAGATCTGGAGGAGTTAAAGGTTCAACTAAAGAGGCAATTGAATTGATGGAAAGATTTGGTTGATGGTTATACTTTTCATTGTCCTGTAGATCTGAGTCAGTAATTGATGGGGTCAAGATGGGAGGTGATAGAGATGACATTAAGCGCTATGGATCAAGTGACTAAAGTTTGAATGGTGGGATATATTGAGGGTGTAAGACTGATCAAGTGGTGGAAGCACCATGGATCAAGACTAAAGAGTTTGAAGGCTAAGAAAGTGCAGGAGATGAGGAAATCTGAGGCTATTGGGCCATCTCTATGGGGAGGAACAAGGTACTTACCATTTTGAAGATATTCTTGTTGTTCAATGATCGAAATTTAAGACGAAAGGAGGGAACTTCAAGTTTATAAATAACAAATTATAAAATTGTTGATGCGACCGGTTTTACAAGTTTCGATCTGTTGGTTGTTGTAACCAGGGTAAAAAAAAAATATGTTAGAATTTCTTATTTCCATCATCAACAAAATTGAATGAAAAAGACGAAAAAAAGTGAATTTTAGCAGGATGAAATCGTTAAAAGGAAGGAAAGTTTGATAGAATTGGATCTAGAGATGTATAAGAAGAGACACTGTTTAGTAAAATGAATTCTAGGGGAAAAAACTGGAGAAAATTGGTGAAGTTACTGAAGTATTTAGCGATTAATAGCCTGTCTTTGTCTTGCTTTATATGTCCAGTTCCGCATTTGGTAAAATACCTATAACGTAAATGTTTCAAATGAATTTGAGTAAAAAGAAAGATTTAAGGTATTTATATAAGTGATTCTACACAAAGAGCAACGATTGTTTGATTTCGCAATCTTTATTATCTTTTTTTATGGAACTTGAAACCAACTTCCTGGTGCATCTTTACGTTTTAATTGACGCTTATCTATCTCTAAACAAAAACTGTTAACAAGAACAAAAAATTATATAGAAAACCGTAAGCTTTGAAATGATAAACTCAGTAACTTCACATATCCCATCATTAAACCTTCAAAACTATTTCCACAATCAGAAATTGGACTATATCCAATCATTAAACCATGAAGTTTATTTCATCTTCCGACACTCATTTCCTTATTCCCACCAATCTAAGAGAAAGCGTGCTAAAACCAACTTTTATGGAACAAAATCTCTATGGGGATGAATTCATTTGGTGCAAATAAAGCGCACTTAAATGTGTTAATGTGTCATTCTACTCAAAAATTTCTACGGAGAGTTTGTCATACACACAAATACTGGGAAATAAACATATAAATTATAAGTGATAACTACATTCAGAAAAGTGACTACCGTTAACTACTTCTACTGGAAGTGTTTTGAACAAATTTTCTACTGTACTTCTCGAAACTCTTCAGATTCAAATCAGTTAATAAAAACAAATGAATTACCTGATGAAGCTTATAACTTCTTTAATATTCGAAGGGTAAACATTGAAGAAGCCTATTGAATTATATAAGACATCCAATAAACAACTCAGTAACACTTTTCTTTGAAGCTTGATCAATAATTTGATACATCTTTTAAAAATCTATGAAATCTGGGGAAACAGGATCAAAATTACTAATATACCATCAATAAGATGACAGAGGCATATGGTCATGTACGAACAGTTTAGAGGAAGGTTTAAAATACTGAACAGTTATTTATAGTGTCATAAATGAAACATGAAACTAAATCCTAACTCACACAGCTATCTTCCTTTTTTCTTAGTTTATTTTGTCAACGAGACAGAAGACTCCTGTTTGGGAAACAAAGGCCTAAATGCGTTGTAAACAGTAGTTTACTTTACATACCTGATCCAGAATTATTAGAGATTAAAACCATGATTGATCAATTATGTTGTCAACATAAAGATGATAGAAATTTCTCAACAACTACACTCAAATGTGATAAAGTTTATGATAATAAATGAGCCATTTTTTTATTGAAAGTTGAAAACGAGATGTAAAATGAACGTTCTAAACAGTTTTAATTATCAAACAATTTTTTGTTTAACAAAGAATGATCTTAAATGCTTAATTTGCCAATAACAAGTGGCAGCCAATGCAACTAATTGAATAACAGCCCAGTTAACAACTTTGGAGTTTGTAGATTCTGATTGATCTCTGAATAAAGCTTCTCTTTCTCTCATTAAACCTTGCTCTCTTTTTATTTCATGAACTTTATTATTTAGAGCTTTGACTTTTCCTATCAAAGCTTCAACTTTCCCTTTCTTTTTAGAGTCTAGAACTTCATCATCTCCCAAAATGAAGTCAACTGAGATTCTTGTTTTAATTTTAGCTAACCAACCCTTTGACTGTGGTTGAAAACAGATTCTATGATCACCAGTTTCTAAAGCAGAGAAACTGAATTCACTTCTTGGTGAACCTTTTTGATGAACAACTCTATGATCATCATCAAATACCTCTTCAACATCAATGACAACGCCTAATTGAGTTGGATCAGCACCTTTAAAGTACCCAGTCTCTGGATCACGTACTTCAATTTCATATTTACCAATAATCAAAGCACCTTTGTTAAGCTCTTTATAAAAACACTTTCTCTCTCCTCCTGTAGTGTAAAAAAGAAACGCATTGGCTGTTGAGAATAAAAATAGAAGTACCGGTAATGCAATAAACCTCATATTGTTGGATTATGAGTTGTGAATAAATAAATAAATCGACTTTCAGTAGTTTCTTACCATTCTTGACACGCTAAATTTAAAATTTTTTGTCGTGTTTTTGAAAAAATTGAACAAAAAAAAGTTGAATCATGTGACCGATCTGATTTTTTATACAAACTTCATCTTTTCAATAGAAACAAAAAATTATATGAATTTAGCATTATTAGATCCTTTCTCTGCGTTGAAAGAATATCCAGAATCTTTAACGGATACAGTGACATTCGGGCATTCAGTGCATGTAAAATATAACTACAATGGAAATTATCTGGCCTCAGGTTTATCAAGTGGTGGTATCTTGATAATAGATAATGATACGAAGAACATTGTTCGTGAATTGAAAGGCCATTCAAGACCAATCCAATCTCTATGCTGGTCTAAATCTGGGAAGCAACTATTAAGTTGCTCACGAGATTGGTTATGTATAGTTTGGGATGTTCAAGAAGGAGAAATAGTTAAAAAATTTGATTTTGATGGTCCAATTTGGAATTGTGAGCTTAATCCATTAGATTCGAATGAGTTTATTGTATCATTGTATGACGAAACCCCAAGATTTGTCAATGTTACAAGAAATGAAAATGAAATACTTCAAGATTCTAAAGTATTAGTATCAACTTTCCATCCAGATGGTAATTTAATATTTACAGGAGATAATAAAGGAAATTTAAGCATAATATCCAAAAATTATTCAAATGAAGAACGGTTTAAAGTTTTATTTACTCAGAAATTTGGAAATTCAAGTATCAAAAATATTCAAATATCACAAAATGGTAGGAAATTAGCAATAAATTCATCAGATAGAATAATAAGACAAATAACTTTACCTGATTTTAAGAACGATCTGAAACCTGAATTATGGGAATTGGAGATTGAACATAAATATCAAGACATGGTGAATAGACTACAATGGAATTCAATTTTGTTCAATTCCAATTCAGAATATTTAATAGCATCTGCATTTGGATCTGCACATTGTATCTATGTTTGGGAAACATCAATGGGATCTTTGATTAAAATTTTAGAAGGTCCAAAAGAAGAATTAGTTGAATTGGAATGGAATTATAAAAAATGTATCATTTGTGCCACAGGGTTAGATAGTGGTACTGTTTATATTTGGAGTATAGTTGTACCACAAAAATGGAGTGCATTAGCTCCAGATTTTGTTGAAATTGAGGAAAATATCGATTACCAAGAAAAGGAAGATGAATTTGATATTGTGCCAGATGATGAATTGAATCAAAAACAATTAGATGAAGAAGATGAAATTATTGATATTTTAACAAAAGAAAAAAAAGATGCAAGAGGTAATGAAATGAAAGATGAAGTCTTGATATCACTTAATTTGGAAACTTTCGATAATTTGTGAAAATTTAAGCAAGAATCTTTTTGATTGAATGATACAAAAGTTACAAGGTAATATAGATAAAAGTATAAAGGATAACCTTAAATAATAGAAATTGTGTTGTAAATACCTCTTGACTCAACGTTTAAATTTGATTATTGCCAGTGTTGGTACAATAAAATCTATACACTTGAATTGATTTTTTTTTATGGCAAGTATACACCAGGAGAACTTTACTAGCACTTCTTTAACGGGAAAATAACTGCTACATCGAGTAGATAATTATTTTTGTGATTAATCTTATAAAGCTTTACAAACAGTAGTGTCTATAGGCATTTCAAAATGAATTTTGTCTCAAGATTCATGTGAAATAACATCCCAATCTAATTGTACCTTACAATTTACAGAGAATCTGCCTGCACTTCAAGAAGTTATCCTTTGAGATTTTTTTTCCCAATGACCATATATTCTTTGACGAATTAACTTAATATATTTTTTGGACTGTATTCCATTACTATTGAGTCTTAAATTAGTTAAATGATATTTGGTTTCTTTGGAAAATCAAAAATATTAACAGCACTAGAATTTTCAACATAAGCTTGAGTATTATTCTCTCCAGCTGAGATTGAACTTGACTTAATTCTTCTGATATAAGTATCTAAATTGAAGTGAATTATCAAATTCTAAACTTTAATTCTTATTTTGGACTATGAAGTGGAAAACTCTAATAGCAGCTTTAAGATGATTCTCGATGTTGTGAGCTGAGATATTGTGATTATGGATCAACAGCAAAAGCACATTGTAAAAATACCATTAAAGTAATGAACCAACGGATTTTCTATAAAACTTATGGTCTCTTTCACTTGAAACTGGAGAATTATCATCTTCAAATAGCACTTTGAGTAATATCACATAGAGTAATAGAGGAGATTGAGGAAATCCATAAAACGCTTTCTTTAAAAGCCAGACTTCATTTTCATTTGTAGCAGCACCAGCAGAAGGATCAAAGTGGATTTTATATTTGTTGATGTCTATTTCACGATTGAAAAGGCTCTAGTTGAGTTTAATTGTGTCACAAATAAACCATGTTTTGCAACTAATGAAGGAATGAAACACAAAGTAGCGATAGGTAAAACAGTTCCTTTTTCCATGTTGTAACCTACAAGCGACAAGTCTTTAAACTTAAAAATATTAGGATAATAATCTTTTGTAGAGTCTGCGCGAGTACTACTGAGTACCTAGAGTACTGGTGGGATCTAGGTTGCAGGTGACTCTAATGTAAGGTAAAGTACTGAAAAGTTGCTTCGCAATGCTCGAAAGTTTTTGATTATGACAGTAATAAGTAATGATAACTAATAACTCTATCAAAACGTTAAATAATGGAAGACTTAAGCCCTACTGGTCCATCAGCTAGGACTAGCGTCGAGGCCTAGGGTCGAAAATTTACTGCAGTCTCTAAAGGAGAATGACTTTCTTAGATATAAACCTTTGCTACTCCAGCTATAAATTATAAGTTATGAGCCATAGATTTCTATTACATAAAATAAACGCCCCCATCGGGAATCGAGCAGATATTTACTAAATCCGAGTACTCCGGGTCCTATGTTGAGTTTTGGGAGTACTTTTTAACAGAAAAAAAAATTCTACTCGACTCTATTTTGCATCTTCATCAATCATATTCTTCTTTTTTCATTAAAGGACCAATCCATGACCTGCGCTTCTTCATAAGTAGCTTGATACCAGTGTTCAAATTATTGCTGATAGCTGGTGGCAATATCATTAAATGACGATGGCATGGGAATGACATGTGTGGAAATAGCGAGATTGATTGCTGTAAATCAGGTTCAAATAAGCAAACAACATTTCTGAAACTTCTTGAGTTCAGGAATATCTGGATCAGGTTCAACCGATGGATTGTGAATAAATTAAGCCGAAGAGTCTGAACCTTCTTTAATGGAAAATCAGTAAGACTTTTCATGACTAAAATGCTTAAGATTTCATCCATAATCGACTTCAACAATTCCCGTTTATCCTCAGGTCCATCAATAAAACCAACTTCACCAGACTTAAAGTTTTCAATACGAACTACATCAGAATGAGGAGCAATGGAAATCCTTGATTAACTGGTGCAATTCTATCACCAGCTTGTTGTGTTCTAGCAATAAGAATCTAAATCACTTGTGTTCTGTTAAAGTACACAAAAGCAGAGACTGATATATTCTTACCTACGTTGAGGTCAGATAGCTCTTGAATTCCTGTCTGACTTAAACTGAAATGTAGTTTGATTAGGTATTTTGGTCTCATAAACTTATATGTTCGAAGAATTATATCTTGATTTTGAAGAGATAAGACTATCTTCTGAATATGTAACTGACAATTGAAAAAATAAACTACAAATTGCAGTAGATTATACGATTGATTTATATCTTCACTACTGATTATAGAGGTGTAATGTAGTATTCTAATAACCAATCAAGCTTTTCTTTTTTTTCTCTTTAAAATTAAGATGCCGAGCGCAAAAAAAAACTTTAATATATGTAGTATAATATATACAATTTATTAAAAGTAATATGAAAAACTATAGTTCACCAAAAGAAAACTAGTGACGGGGGTTATAGCAAAACGAATGTAGCTCTTCTATAAGAAAACCGTCAAACTCGATGATAAACACTATTAAAGCACAAAACACATCATTACAAGTGTCCAATGTCCATTTAAAGTCTTACTTCAGACTTTGAACAATAAGACAAAATGAATCATGGATCTTGATTCTTGCCACTGGAAAGAGGAAGAAACACGTCAATTCAGAATTAAACTTCAAAGTTTAGCTATCTGAATTCTGATCATCATGTGCATTAGACCAAAGTTTGCATAATCAAAAGTTTCAACCATGGCTAAAATAAAAACCCAATCCAATCAATAAGTTGTGAGTTCAACCGTGGTCACTGGGGATTAGTCAAAACCTTATAACTTATAAACTAATTTATATATAATATATTATATATTAATTATATGTATAATCATAATGTGATAGCAAATCGACACCTGTCCATATGCATAAAGAGAAAGCCGATCAAGATGCATAAAAAAATTTATATAAAAAGTTGTCATCTTTTTTTTTATTTATGTGATATCTAAAGCTTGAAATATATAAAGATTAACTATATAATGAAGTAAGTTTGTTATATACTTCCTCATTTTAGAGTAAAAAGTCTATTTCTTGATATATTCATCTCCTTTTTGATTAATATACTATATCAATCATTTGTAGTAGTAGTAGCAGACTGTAGTATTCTAATAACCAATCAAGCTTTTCTTTTTCTTTTCTCTAAAATTAAGATGCCGAGCGCAAAAAAAAAACTTTAAAATATACTATATTTATATATAATATATATATAATATACTATATTTATATATAAAAAAGCTTGACACTACAGTGGACACTGGTCAGTGGTGACTGGATACATCTGGACACCTCTTTTTTTTTTCTTCCTATTTTTTAAAATTCAGCATTCAGCATTATACAATTTTAATCAAATCATCATGTCTCGTTCTATAGTTGACTTAGTCTTATTAGGGACAACATTACTCTTTAGTATTCTTAGTTTAGCCTTTTCTAGTGTCGCGTTTTATGATTCACCTTCTAAAACTCCATCAAACTATATATTAGATGTTAACTTGCTGAACGCAGATTTTAATCAACTTTTTACCATTCACCCAGATCGTGATGTGAATATTACCACTATTAGACCCTTACAAGGAAGCTACCGTTATGGATTATGGGGTGTATGTACAGCTCCACAAGGAGGAAGCACTAAATATACTTGTAACCCACCAAAACAGAGATCACAGCCAGATATTCTTTCTAATATTGTTCCTATCATGAATGGTGGTGAGTGGGGCTCATTTACAGCTGGGTCTGGCATTTATTACTCGGTTAACGATGTCAATAGAGGGTTTAATGGTATATATGCTGGATTTGTTCTTTCTGTCATCACAACTGGTCTTGGTCTACTTTTAATAGGTACCACTTTATTCGAGGTTTCTCAAGCTCAATATATATTATGGCCGTTAATCTTTGCATCTTCATTTGGGCAATGGATTGCAATGCTAGTTGGTGTTAAATTAACTGATCGTGTTTATTCCTTTATTTATAACACAATAGTTGATAATTATGAGACTTGGAAAATTGAAGTGGTTAAAAATTCAACAATTTTCCAATATGGTTGGGCAGCAATGTCATTAGGGCTTATTTGTTGGTTAATCTACGCGTGTACATTTGTTTTAACTATCTTCAAAACTTTTCAAGCCCCAAAAGAGACAGAATTGGAAACTGGAGATTTGGAAGAAGTGGTCACTGAAAAGGGTTCACAAGATTCTAGTAGTTAATTTAACTTTTAGAATTTGCTAGAGAGTAGTAGTATTGACACTACAGTGGATACTGGACACTGGTTATGTTACTATGAAAACTAATTATATAATTCGCTTTTTAAACAAACAGATCGATATATTTATGCAAGTTCAAGTAGCATAGTTTCAATGTGTTATTGTTGTTTTATTAAAGGAAATGGGTCTTACTGTATTTTCTTCAATTCAATAAAGATCTTTAGTAGGGAAGCAATTTACATGCACCAGTTTTTATTCACCTATAAGAGCACAACTTAAGTCTCCGAGCTTTCCTTTACCTTTTTGGCATAGTTTTTAGCGTCATGACTTGTGACTAAATACAATTAATTAGTTGAGAATATCGTTCTGCAATCACTTATAAATAGCCTAAAAAAGCGTTCCATTTTAGAATTTATACAGTACAAAATGGTTTAGTAGTACTATATTATAATCTGATGTCCAATAACAACTTCAAAAAAACTTTAATAGAAGACCGAAACAGCGTCAACCAACAAACTCATCCCAAAAAAAAAAAAAATGAATGCATAATACACGATACTGATTATTTTGATGAGCTTAATTTATGAGCGATGTGGAGTACTTATAAGCAAACTTAGTATGAGTATATAAGATATATGTGTATTATAATAAGAGTATATGTCATATGATATCCGTTAAACGGTCCCTGCATGCGATTGCGGAAGTCTTCTATTGTTTTATCAACATTGAGAAGCAGAACCTGTTGAACAGCCGAAGTTGGTGTTGTCTTCATGGTTATCAGAAATTGGAGCATCGATTCTAATATATGGTCCAAAAGCACCACATTCTAGCAAAGGTTGTCCAGGTGATGCTTGACGTCTGACAATACAATTTTGGACTTGAACATCCATCCATGACATCTTTTGTTGAGCGAAAACTCTTAAATTTGATCCAGGGTCAACAGAACACTGAATTGTTCTGCACTTGCTAAAGTTTTCTCCAATAGTGTAAGCAGAAGCGGCATTCAGAACACCTGCTGTGAATCCAATTGAAGTTGACACTGACCATGACCATCCTTTACAGCTTTCAAGCGATATGCCACCACCACTCCCTAACCGTGAGTACAAACAGTCAGAAGCAGGCTCCCAAGCTGTCCACCAGGTTCCTTGATTTACAACTTGCAATTGCTTATAGGTGGTGAAACCAGAACCAGTAACATAATCATATCCAACCACACCACGCTTATCCAAAGTTTCAGAGCTGTTAGTATTGAAATCAAAGACAATCAAATTGGTATCATTCAGGTAGACTGGATAAACTGGGGAGCTTTCATTTCTAGCAACCTCTTCAAACCACTGTGTATTTGCTTCAATAAAACCGTTACCTATCTTAAGATTGTTTGGTTTTTCCTCTTCACATAAAATCGAAGGAAATAAAAGCATTAAAGCGTATAAGATTTTGATCAAAACCATTTTAATGAATACCTGATAGTTGAAATCTTAAATTATGAAAAGAAAGAATCTCTCCAGAATCAAGTCCAACAGACTACTATTTACTTATGAATTGGACACAAGGAATAAAATTTGAATGGGGTTGAAAATGCTTTCTTGCGTTATTGAAAATTAATTATATATGATATTGATCATATGAATTAGTAACTACCACACATTTATTAGTTCTCCTTTTCCTGTTGATGATATGCACTTGTGAGAATTATGTAGCGCACCAGCTCCAACTTCTGAGTTCTAACTCATGCAAGCTAATATTCCAACTGACATGTGTATTAATCAATATTTGGGTGCAAACTTCAAAGAGCATATTTAAGCTTGTTCTGTTGTAAACCTTGCAGGGTTTGTTCAATTATGTCTGTATTAGTTTCACTAATCATAATATATTCAGTTGATTTTCTATACAAAATATACATATCTTCAACTAAGGAATCCACTCCTTGTATATTTTTCCAATGGTGGCTGTGTCTCTTAGCAGCGTGACCACAAATCATTTTGAAATCTTCTTCTTGATCCAGATTCTTTCTTCTAATATTTTCTAGAACCTTCTAGCCAGGTCCTCGTTTTTCTGGAACCTTCGACCACCTTTTCCTTCGGCTTCTGCGGCGGTCTCAATAATGATCTTCTAAATCATACCATTACAACACCCTCTCTTAAGATTTAGAATGATAACTCTCTTAACTTGGTGAATTGAGCAGCTCCAAGTGCTTTGGTTAACAAATCTGCCTTTTGTTCTTTAGTTGCAACATATTCCATGATCACGTGCTTCTCTTCTATGTGATCTCTTATAAACAATAATCTTGTATCTATGTGTTTGGTTTTGTGGTGAAAGTATGGATGTTTGCATAACTTGATACATCCTTGATTATCACAAAGGACAGTAAACGATTCAATATCAAGCTTCAGGTCTCTAAAAACATTCAATAACCATAGACCATCTTTGACAATTTCAGTTGCCGCCATGTATTCGGCTTCGGTAGATGACAAGGAAACAGTTGTTTGAAGCTTTGAACGCCAGCTAATAGC